>CAUYRH010088876.1:0-17398 GCA_963574655.1 Perodicticus potto | reverse complement strand
AAAAGCCCAGGTGCCCACTGACCCATGAATGGATCAATAAATTGTAGTAAATGTACACCATGGAATATTATGCAGCCTTAAAGAAAGATGGAGATTTTACCTCTTACATGTTTACATGGATGGAGCTGGAACATATTCTTCTTAGCAAAGTATCTCAAGGATGGAAGAAAAAGTATCCAATGTACTCAGTCCTACTATGAAACCAATTTATAGCTTTCTTATGAAAGCTATAACCCAACTATAGCTCAAGAAGAAGGGGAAAGGGGAGAGCAAGGGGAGGGGAGGGGAGGATGGGTGGAGGGAGGGTAATTGGTGGGACCACACCTACGGTGCATCTTACAAGGGTACATGTGAAATTTACTTGGTGTAGAATATAAATATATATTTATATATAACTAAGAAAATGCCGTGAAGGCTATGTTAACCAGTTTGATGAAAATATTTCAAATTGTATATAAAACCAGCACATTGTACCCCATGATTGCATTAATGTAAATAGCTATGCTTTAATTAAAAAAAAAAAAAGACACACACACACACACACAAAAGAAGCCAGAAAAAAAGAAAGAGCCCTTTCTAGCCTCCCTGCCTTTCTGAAAAACAGATTATAAATTCTCGTTTACTGGGGACAGCTCTTATCAGCTCAGATACACCAGGGGAAGCCACAAACAAGCCTTACTCCACTAGCTTACTGGCATATATTTGCCTTCCCATAGTTTTCCAGCTCGGGAAGCCTAAAGCTGCTTTCCTTTGTCTTGTCACTTTTCTACACGTATTGTTCTTTGCTAAGGACGCTGTTCAAGCGAGAGTTCTAAGCCGGCTGCTGGGAGTCACCTTTCACTGAGGTGTCTCCAGTATGCTGTGCCGTGCAGTGGCCATGAACTTGCTTGTTTTCCTCTCGTTAATGTGTCTTTTGTGACAGAGGTCTGTCATAGCTTTGAACTTTTAAGGGTTGAAGACAAATTCTATTTCCTCCGGTCAGAGGGATTAGTTGGCTTTACTTGGGGGAAGGCATCCCCGGGGCAGGAAGAGCATGCGCAAAAGCTGTGCTAGAAGGCAGCGGATGCAGACTAGAGGGAAAGAAGCCTTGTGCCTGCAGCGCGGTCAGGGATGGGCGGAGAGAGCTCAGGCTACTGGACACGAAGCAGCAGCCCCTACACCCTTCTTCCTTCCCAAGGGAAGCCCCATTTTGTTCAGGAATCCAAGGATCTCCTAACACAGCTTTCTGCCCCAGGGGACAGTAACTTCACTCCCAGTTGAAGGGAATAATCCCTCTCCCCATGTTTGGTTGGTTTATAAGCTTCTGGCAAATAAGAAGCGAAAGAAAACTTCTAAGGGACTTCAGAAAAGCATTTCCTCACTCCCAAGAGCAAGTCACAGGAACAAGTTTCTGAGTGTTGTCAATCCTGCATGTGGAGACTGGAACTGCTGCTGCTCTGTCTTCTCTTGGGATGAGGCTGAACCGAGGCCGACAGAACAGAGATATGGAAAGAACCTTTCCTTGATAAAGGTTGAGTTGCTGAATCAACCTGCCCTGAAGGCCATCCTGCCTCAGGACTTCCTGTTATATGGGATGTTAAAGTTCCTTATTCAAGTAAGATTGAGTTTGAGTTTTTGTTCTGCTATCCATGTGCTGTAACCAAGAAGATAGATCGTGTTCCCTACATAGGCAATGCTAAGAATTTCTTTTTGTTTGTTTGTTTGTTTGGCCTTTATTCTAAGATCAATGAAAAGTCATTAGAGTTTTAAGCAGAAAACATGATTCATATTTTCATTTCTCAAAAAAAATCACTCCTTTTACTGTGTGGAGAGCAGATTTTGGGGACAAGAGGATGCAGGGAGACCAGGTATCCTAAGGAAGAGAATACGAGGTGTCTGCCTTGGGCCTCACACTGCAGAAGAAACATCACTTTAATGAACCATCATTGAATTTGGATTTTTGACTTTCTATCTTTAATAAGATCTCGAGGGGCCAATAAAAGATACCAGTGCAGTGTGGCTTCCTTTTAAGGAAGTGACCCCAAGCACTGGCTTGAGTGACCCCAAGGCTCATCTTCCTCTAGGTGTAGCTCTTGATGACAGGGGAGAGACGGTAGCCTGGACGGAAGGTGGTGGTGGTGAAGGTGGGAAAGAGTGGGCAGAAGCATTTGAGAGGTAATGTTTTGGTAATAGAATGAATAGAGTCAATGAGAAAGAGAAAAAGAGAGAGGTGTCAAGGATAGCCCTCAAGTTTCTGTGTGACTGGAGGAAATGAGGGTGCATGGGATGACATGAAGAATTCTGGAAGAGGCCCCCAAGTAAGAGGGGGCCTACTTGGGGACCTCTTCCAGAATTGATTCTTGGTTTAGTCAGACATGGTAAGTTGGAGGTGCCTTTGGAATATACAAAAGGTGGTTCCAAGATGGTGGGGTAGGGTGCACGGAGGACAGATGTGGGCTGGAGTTATTAATATCGTAGTCATGTGCATTTTAGGAACTGATTCAAATTGTGGACATGCGAGAAAAGGCTTCGGGAGAGAAAAGACGCAAAGACATAGGACAAGGCCTAGAGGACTGGGCAGTGGAGGATGGGCCCCCCAAAGACCGCTGAGAGGGTTTTGTCACAGAGATAAAAGGGAACAGATAAGCAGTGTGTTAGGGGAGCAAGACAGAGTGTTTCACAAAGTAGATAGTTCACAGAGATGCTGATAATTGTTCAAAAGTCAAAGAAGTGTGCTAGCTCATCTCCCCATGGCTGCCCCGTGAACCATCTTCCTGAAAATCACGCCTTTCGGTAGTGTCCTCCCGCCCTGAATGGGGGCTGGACCCGTTTAACAGCAGACTGAAGCAGACGGGATGCTGTGTGACTTCCAAGGTCACATGAATCCTTGCCACATCCATCCTGGTCTTTGAAGTAAAGAGAGAGAGATGCCTAGTTGGTCCCCAGTTGTCACTGATCCAACCTGGACACCAGCCATGCGAGGAAAGAAGCCATTCTGGACATCAAGCCTTCAGATGCCTCCAGCCCTCGAGAGAGCCCCAGTAAGAACTGCTCAGCTGATTCCGGTTAACCCAGGAACCTTGAAGGATAAAAATAAATTCCTGTTTAAAGCTACTAAACTGTATAACTGAAACAAAAAAGAAATGTCCGTTTGATTTGAAGGGATGGAGGTCATTATTGTTTTGGGGAGTGAAAGGTGCAGAAAACGGACCTGAAGGGTTGAAAGTAGGTGAAAGTGGATGAAATCAAGACAGGGAAGAGAGTTAACTTTTGGAGATGGCAAGGAGACTGTTGTAGGATAGAAATAAGAGACAAAACAAAAAGATACAAGTTGGGAACCCTATTCGAATCCTGATTTAAACAGCCCAGCTATAAAAAGACACACTTGAGACAATTGGAAAAATGAAATGTAGACTGGGTGTTAAGTGATATTAGGGAATCACTGTTAATTAGTCACCTATCATAATGACATGGGGGTTATGTTTTTTAAAATATGCCCTTATCAGTTAGAGATGCATACTGTGGTGACTCGATATGTGGAATTAACTTTAAAATATAAGCAAGGGCTATCGGAAAGTATCCCTCAATGTAATATGAAAAATAGAGACGTACATGGCTGGATACTTTCCAGACAGCCTTTGTACATTGGTAAAATGGCGATAAATGTTGAGGCAGGGTAATGGGTAAATGGGAGTTCGTCATACTAGGTTCGCTGCTTTTTAACATACTTTAAAATTTCTGCAATAAAAAGTTGTTAAAAACTATACTGAAACATATTCTTTATTTCATTAAGGATTTGTAGAGAACAAACACGTTAACTTTCAGCCGTGGTTGTCAAGCGTACATTCTGGCCCCACTGATTTTCCTCCTGGGATACTGGAGAGAATATCCATGCTAATTTGCCACTCCAATGACGCTCTACAGAGGAAAAAAGAGCCAAAGAGAAGGATTCAATTGAGAAGAAATGATTGAACACACTGGAGAGAGGAGGCATGTTGATAATGTAAGGTTCTGAGAAGCAGAGTGGGGTGGGATCCAGAATCAAGGTGAAGGTCAGTGCCAGTGTAGACAGGTATACATGTGTTGTTATCTAGAGGAGGGTGGAATTCTCATGTGGTGGACTCTAAATCCTCAGAGAGGCCAGGTGGCTCCTGCCTAGAACCCTAGCACTCTGGGAGGCTGAGGTGGGTGGATGGCTTTAGGTCAGAAGTTCCACTCCAGCCTGAGCCAGTGCTAAGACTCTGCCTCCACTATAAAAAGAAAAAACTAGTTGGCCATTGTGAGGGTCATCTGTAGTCTGAGCTATTGGGGAGGCTGAGGCAAGAGGATCACTTGAGCCCAGGACTTTGAAGTTGCTGTGAGTTGTGATGCCATGACACTCTACCCCCCCATTCCCTCACCCCCCGCCGCCGGCAGAGTGAAACTGTCCCCCTCAAAAAATAAAATAAAATAAATCCTCAGAGAATTAGAAGTGTAGACATTTGGGGACCTTAAGCTGGATAAGTGGAGCACAATGCCAGGAAAATGCCAGGAAAATGCCAATGGACCAGGAAGAAAAAGAGACTTGCTATTCCCACTGCCCTGATGGTGTTGAAAAATGGAACCTGCCAAGATTTGTCCCAGGCGTATTAAGTGTACTGGGCAGTATGTGTTTAACAAGCAGTCCAGGTGGTTCTAATGCAGGTGCAAGTGGATCTTGGACTGTGCTTGGAGAAACACTGCCTTAGCGACTGGATAAAGAGTGAAGCCAGTCTTGGGGCTGGAGGTCTGTCATGTTCCAGTGGGGAAATGCAGGGGACAGACAAGAGAATGAAGATTTGTTTGTTGTTTCAGGCGGCTCTGTAGCTTTCTAAGCCTGATGGATTGCAACTTGAGGGTCCAATTTGTCCAAGTGGCCACCTTTTCCAGGGTCCTCCTCAGGCTCAAACACAGAGGTAGGAGGCCTTCAAAATAGCCCTGTCTGTGCTTGCCCCAGGGGCTTCTCACTTAAGAACTTCAACTACTGGGAATTTTGTTGTTTGTTGTTTGTTTTTGCAACTTTGAATTCTAGAAATAAAATTGAGCTTTCAAAATCAACCAACCAACCAACCAATCAACACTGTTGAGGTTTGCACATTTGGGCTAATTGTTTTCCTTTTCATTTAGACTTATTTCCCACTGAGTGTGAGGTAGCACTTTCAAGTAAATCTTAGTAATTCCCAGGCATAAAGTGATTGCCTTCATTTCGCAGTGGGGCATGCTAAAGTGGGCTCATTTGCAGAGAGAACGGGAATAGCAGTTTTTCTAGCTTAAGGCCTGAAAGAAAACTGTTTTTTTCTGACAATCATAATCCACTCATGCTTTAAAAACATGTTTCAAAATCAAAAGGACTCTGGGATATGCTGGCAGGATGTTTCAAGGCATAGCTTGTTTGCCAATATATCTCGAACCTAGATGGATTTACCTCTTATTTCTCTTCTCTTGCAACTTCCTCAACCACAGCCCCTGTGAGTTGCCTGGATGTCAAGGAATCAAGCCTGGCTTGAATTAGCAGACGCAACAGGAGTCCAGAGGGAATTGCTTTCTTTTCCTCCCGGTCTCCACCGTGATTCTCCCATTTGAATTTGCCATGGCAGAATGAAGGAAAGGCCTGTGCTGGGGGAGGGGGCCCTGCGTGAGGAAAGGCCCAGAGGTGAATGGGTCCTGTGGCCACTCAGGACGGTCTGACCAAAGCAGAGCAGAAGCCGGTCCCAGCCTAGTGCATATGGGGCATTGAGCACAGGGGCTTTGAGTGGTGTCTGGGGAAATCCTGAGCCATTTAAATGAGCCATTTAAATCTGACAGACAAATTGGTGTTTTAAGAAGATTTACCAGGCAGTGATGTGCAGGATGAGGGGGCAGGGCGGTGTTAACAGAGATGGGGGGGAGAATGAAACTGTGCAAATAGATTCCACTTTGAGTCAGCAAACACTGAGCACCTCCTGTGTACCTTACTTGGCACCGGGCACCACCTTCCAGCGCGCTCCCTCCCTGTAAACAATCAGCATTTGCCCTTTTGTCCAGGCCAGACCCACTTTCCTGCTGGATGCCTTCCTGGCCTGTTCTCGCCAGGCTGTCTTGTCCTCTTCCCATCAAGGCCACTCCGTACATCTGCCTGCTCCCCGCATCCCCACTCCTCTCCCCCATCGCTTACTGGAGCTGGGGCCTCCCTGCCTCCAGCCTCCCCTCTGTAACTCCTCCACTGGCAGTTGTTGGGCTGGGCTGGTGGAGATGGCCTTTCTAATGCACATGGAATCAGGCCACCTCCTCCACAGAAACCCTTCCTTGGGCTCTCCACTATTTTCCAGGGCGAGTCCGAACTCCTAACAGAACCAGGAGGCCCTCGGTATCTGGGTCTGGCTTAGCTCTCCTTCCTTTCACGGCACTCCCCCGCCCCGCCCCACTTTCTTCTTCGGGACCTTTAGAGATCTCCCCCGTGAAGCGCTGCCTGGTGCACAGGTCCCTCCTAGGTGCTTTCAGGGGGCTTTTCCTGTTCTCTCCATTGCACTTGAGCCCCCACAGGCAGCAGCTGCATCTCCTTCCTTACCCTGCACCCTCCTGACACATCACCATGCTTAGTAGTCACCCACCACGTGTGAACAACTGAATTTACAAGAACCTGACATAAGGCAGGGAAGAGGTGTTGGTCCCATCTTATAGGTAAAGAAAGTGAGCTTGGGAGTGATTTAAAGATTTGCTCGCGGCTTCTCAGCCGCACAGCCCAGAATCCACTTCAGGGTGCTGGTTTCCTGGCTAGTGTTTTTTTTTTTTTTTTGAGACAGAGCCTCAAGCTGTCACCCTGGATAGAGTGCTGTGGCATCACAGCTCACAGCAACCTCCAATTCCTGGGCTCAAGTGAGTCTCCTGCCTCCGCCTCCCAAGTAGCTGGGACTACAGGCACCAACCACAGCGCCCGGCTATTTTTTGGTTGCAGCCGTCATTATTGTTTGGCGAG
This sequence comes from Perodicticus potto, assembly GCA_963574655.1. Classification (NCBI taxonomy): domain Eukaryota; kingdom Metazoa; phylum Chordata; class Mammalia; order Primates; family Lorisidae; genus Perodicticus; species Perodicticus potto. Next base: position 10,446 of record CAUYRH010088876.1, on the reverse strand, counting down.
CCGGGGCTGGATTCGAACCAGTCAGCTCAGGTGTACGTGGCTGGCACCTTAGCCCGTTGAGCCACAGGCGCTGAGCCAGACATTTGCATATTTTGAATCAGACAAAAGCTTGATAACTAGGATCTATAGAGAACTCAAATTAATCCACATGAAAAAAGCCAACAATCCCGCGTATCAATGTGCAAGAGACATGAATAGAACCTTCTCTAAAGAAGACAGATTAATGGTTAACAAACATATGAAAAATGCTCATCATCCCTAATTATTAGAGAAATGCAAATCAAAATCACCTGAGATACCATCTAACTTTAGTGAGAATGGCCCACATTACAAAATCTCAAAACTGCAGATGCTGGCATGGATGTGGAGAGAAGGGAACACTTTTACACTGCTGGTGGGACTCCAAACTAATACAGCCTTTTTTGGAAGAAAATATGGAGAACTCTCAAAGAACTCAAGCTAGATCTCCCATTTGATCCCGCAATCCCATTACTGGGCATTTACCCAGAAGGAAAAAAATCCTTTTATCATAAGGACATTTGCACTAGACTGTTTATGGCCGCTCAATTCACAATCGCCAAAATGTGGAAACAGCTTAAATGCCCACCAACCCAGGAATGGATTAATAAGCTATGGTATATGTACACTATGGAATACTATTCAGCCATTTAAAAAAAATGGAGACTTTACAGCCTGTGTATTAACCTGGATGGAAGTGAAACACATTATTATTAGTAAAGCATCATAAGAATGGAGAAGCATGAATCCCATGTACTCAATTTTGATATGAGGACAATTAATGACAATTAATGACACAGTGGGGGTGGGGGAAGGGGAGAGCAGAGAGAAAGAGTGAGGGAGGGGTGGGGAAAGGAAGAGCAGAGAGAGGGAAGGAGCGAGGAGGGTGGGGTCTTGGTTTGGGGGGAAAAACACGATTGTAAGAGGGATTTTACCTAACAAATGCAATCAATGTAACCTGGTTTCTTGTACCCTCAATGAATCCCCAACAATAAATAAATAAATAACTAAACCTGGAAGAAAAAAAAGAAAGAAAGGGGAAATAATTTGCCTACCTACTACATAGCAGGCCCTACGTCCTGATTTTACTCCCCCAACCCAAGTGTTTTAATTTTTTAATATTTATTTTATATCTTTTATTTAGGAATGCAAATAAAGAGTCTTTCTTGGAGAAAATAAAATAAAATAAAATATTTACCATTTTATCTATTTTTAAGTGCATGGTTCAGTGGTATTAAGTACCTTTACGCTGCTGTGAACCATCACCACAATCCATCTCGAACACTTTCTGAGATATGACAGTAACTTCCCATTCCCCTTCCTACACCCCCTCCCCTCCCGCCATGAATTGATTCCGTCTCTGGGACTTGTCCTGGACACTTTACATAAATGGAATCACACACTATGTGTCCTTCTATGTCTGCTTCTCTTACTCAGCATGATGTCCTCAAGGTCCATCCATGTTGTGGCCTGTGTCAGAGACTTTTCCTTGTCATAGCTTTCCTTTTTCCTTTCCTGTGTCAGAGCCTTTTCCTTTCCTTATCCCCAGTGTGGGGATGCACCATGTTGTATTTATTCATCCGTCTGTCAGTGGGGACTTCAGTTGTTTCAACCATTTGGTTTATGTAAATAATGTTGTTATAAACATGGGTGTACAAATATCTCTTATAGTCTTTGCTTTCTGTTCCTTTGGGTAGGTATGTAAGAGTGGAATTGCTAGGCTCTATAATAATTCTATGTTTAGCCTGAGGAACTGCAGAAAAAAGTCATTTTCCACAGGAAAAAAAGTTATTTTACATTCCCACCAGCAGTATACAAGTGCTCCGATTTCTCCACATCCTTATAGGCACTTTTTATTTGTTGTCATATTTGTGGATCCATAGGGTTAACTATCCTCATGGCATAAATTTAGAAAACTGAGGCTTGGAAACACATGGAAGGAGGTTTGATAAAGCTGGGTCTGAACCCACCTTGGTCACACTACATGCCTCCTCAGGCCTACCTCAGACCCCTGAAACAATTTGCTTTGGTGTGATGAATGCTTAAAAATGGCTTTTCTGCCTCTGGGACCCCTGTCAGCTACCCTGATCCAAAGAAAGGTCTCCATAGTTTGAGGACCCAGAAGCATAAAGCCATTGATCTAGAATAGTTGTTCTCATCCTCTTGGCAGTGCCTACAAACATTGGTGGTATGGAGTGAATGGAAGCCAGGGGTACTGTTCAGCACCCTTTGGTGCCCAGGACAGCCTCCAACAAGCAGGAATTATCAGTCCCAACTGTTGAGAATGAGAGATCTTGGAGTAGATCTTGGTTGTGGGTGGGAGGAAGTGGGAGAGGCTCTGAGCGGGTTCTGGAAATTGCTTTCCCAGTCCTAGGTCTGAATCCTGGTTCTGCCACTTGTGCCTGTGACATAAGGCAAGTTACTCTCCCTCTCCGGGCCTGTGAAATAGAGACATTTATTTTTGCCTCATGAGGCCCGTGCCAAGTGTCTGCCTGGATCCTCCTGGGCAGGTCTGGACTCAATATATGACAGACACTCAACCAACATTTGTAGCCTGGCTTCCTGGAGGAGGAAAACTAGTTGGCCTCAGCTGCAGCTGGGACCCAGAGTTGGGCATGCAAAGAGGAAGTATTGCTGCAGGGGGGCTGGGAGCTGATCCAGGGTTCCATTTCCAGGACTGACAGCTGCATCCTCCTGGAGGGTTCCAGCTGGCCCTGCTGTCCCAACCCCTGGCAGCCAGGATGCTCCCATGAACATGGAGGCTGGATTTAGGAGTCCATTGGTGGGTCTCCAGGGCCCATCTACCTACAGACTGCTGCCTCAAACTTCAGGCCAGAGATTCTTCTATAACCCAATAACCCTGGGTCAGATTCAGCTCTCCTGGGGGACAGGAATCTGCATTTTTTAAAGAGTTCGCAGGTTATTCTGATGTGGAAGGTTCTTTGACCATACTTCGAGATAAACAAACTTCTGCCCAAATTCCTATTACCAAGATAGGTAAACTGAATAGCAGAAGACGAAAGAGTCCATCCAGAGCCACGTGGTTGGCCAGTTTTGCCTTTTAGCCCCTCTCATCTCTTTCTGTCAGTGTCTGTGTTCCCACCCCTTCACAACTCTCTTAACTTCCTCCTCTTTACTTCGCTGGCGCCCCCCAGCCGGCCACGCCCCCGCATCCGGGCCCCTTCCCGAATTCAGGGGAATCACCGGGGCCGCCTCGCCCCGCCCCAGGCTCCGCCCCCTATCCGTCACTTTGCTATGATCTTCTTCAATTGGTCTCTTCGTACATAGCCTGCTCTGGCATTGGTTGATTTGAGGTACTCGGCCCGCCTACCCTTCCCGGCCCCGCCTTTGGTTCCTACAGCGTGGGCGGGGAAGGAGTGGAGGCGGGGCCTGAAGCAAGTCATGGGCGGGTCGATGGGAGGGCGGGGCCGAGCGCCCACTCCGCCCCGCCCCCGGCCTCCGGCGCTGGTCGGACTGCAGAGACCACAGCCCCGACCACATCCCCAGACCCACTGAGGAGGCAGGACGGATCTCCGACGATCGGACTCACGGACGGGTCCCTGACAGTAGGTGAGAGACTGGTGCCGGGGCGCCGCCCATCTCCGCGCGTCTCGGAGTCCACCCGGCTGTCCTCGTCTCTCCCTCCCTCCTCGTATTCTGGTCTCCCGTTCTCCCTCTGTCTTCATTGCTGCCTCAGTTTCCCTCTGTCTCTCTCTTGCTGTACAAGTTAGGGGGACACAGACTGGATCTGACTTGCCCCCGCTGGCATGGGACCCTGCTCTGAGACTAGCTCCCACCCCTCATGTAGACTCTGATGGACTCTGCCCCAGGGAGGCAGGGGCTTGGAATTTCTGGAGGGCAATTCCAGGGAGTGGGGATCCTGGCCACAGGTGTGGAGGTGGGAATAGGTGCAGCTTCTATCTAGTCCAGGAAGCGGGGAAAGGAAGGGCAGGTCCACCCAGACTGGCCACCAGTGAGCTCCCAAGTGCCTTGGCCTCAGTTTTGCCTGCTGTGAACTGGGGACCATGGTAATGGAGGTAATTGGCAGATGATCTAACCTAGATCTGTTGCCTCCTTGCTTTTTTTCTGGAGTCTAACTGGACCCATTCCCTGGGAAGGTAAACTGAGACCCAGAAATGAGATAATGCTTGGCCAGAGAGGAGAGGAATGAGGCAGGACCAAATCTGCTCTCACTTTGGATCTGGATATTCCTCAGCACCCTCTCTATGGTGTCTTGGGGGGCCTAGACTAGAATAGACTAGTCAGGCAGGTGCACATCCAAGCCGTTCAGCACCCTGTCTATGGTGTCTGTAGGGGGCCTAGAGGAAGGGCAGACCAACTGTACACAGGCCTTCTGAGGTCACTTCCTGATCATGTTCTAATGGCGAATGCCCCCGGAGGCTGCAGCCAGCTGAAGACAGGCAACCCAGGTGTTGGGGAGCTCAGACAGACCTGGTCTTGAGCTAAAACCACTGTGGTACCTTGAACAAGCAATTTAACATTTCTGAACCTCAGTTTCTTCATCTATAAAATGAGAAGAAATATAATTCCTTGGATTGAGGGCTGGGGGATTAAATGTTGGAATGTGAACATCGTGTTATCATCTCCCCCCAACTATGCTCAGCCATAGGAGTCTCCTATTCCTCCAACTCCAGGCACAGTCCTACCTCCGGGCATTTGCACAGACTGTGCCCTCTGCCACTACAGCAGGTCCAGGCGCCAACTTTAAAACATAACAAGCTGCCTAGATGGGCTGGGCCAAGGACCTGCACAGGCAAGGGCCAGGTAGCTGGGAGGGGCGGAGGAGGGGCTGGCCTAGGGCCGCTGTACCTATGGAAACGGTGAACAAAGAACTGTCCCCAGCCACACAAACACCTGGGTTGGGCTTCTCCCACTTGGCTGCCCAGGCGGATCAGGTACTGGGCAGAGACTGGGGTGGCCTGGGATGCTAGAGGTGGGTGAATGCCTGGACCCCTGGAGGACATGAAAGGGTATTGAACCCTGCTCTGGGGGGTGGAGGGGCCTGAGAGGCTGTAAGCGAATAGACTAGTCAGGCAGGTGAAGATCAGAGGCCCTGTGGTATCCCCTTCCCACTATGTGGCCTTTGGCTTGTCAGGTGCCTCCTGAGCCCCATTGCCCTCATCTTACTTTCCCCAGGAGTCAGCCAGTATGGGCGAGGAGCATTTTGATTGCTTGACCATTGACGTAGTGGGTTCAGGAGGCCTCCATGTTCCTGTCTGGGGACGAGAGAGGGTGCCTTGAGGACAAGACTCCAACCATTGTCAAGGAAATGGCCCCACGCAGAGAGAGGTATATGCTAAATAATGACTCATGATTGCCCAGGCGCAGCCTCAGGTGCTGCAGACTGGCAGGTGGAGTCTGGCAGAGGGGCAAGATGGGCCCAATTACATAGTAATTGGCCCATTGTCCACCCCTCTCCAGCATCTCTCTGACAGACACCCCTCCTGGAATCTCACCCATGTGAGTTTTCACCAAAACACCTCTGGCAGAGTTCTGAGGGCCTTCTAATGCCCTGGCATCTAGGCCTCAGTTTCTCCATCTGTCCAATGGGACTGGTCATCTCCTTTTTCTTCAGGAAAGGGGCTGAGATACTGGGGGGCAAGTAGGGCAGTACCCTTTGAGGGGTACAGAGGGTTCTGCAGATCTTTATTGGAAGCCTCTTGAGGGCATCATGAAAGGGATTACAGGGTACATTTCTTCTGGAAGCTTCCTAGAAACTTAGACTTTTCCTTTTCATGGTGGGCTCTCAGAGAGGGGAGAGTTAAATCCTAAATTTGAGAAAGGCTCACCCTGGGGTAAATACTGGGTTGAAATCCCAATTCTGACACATTGTTGCTCTATAAACTTAGGGAAGCTCCTGGTCCCCTCTGACTCAGTTTCCCCTTCTGTAATAACTGAAAACTTGCAGGTCCACCAAGAGAATTTGGCAATGAGGGCCTGGAGGTAAAATGCCTAGTAGGTAGTGAGCATTCCCTGCAAGGTCACTGTAAAACAAGTCACTTGTGTTTGAGGTTGGGGACTATCCGAATCCCCCTCAGAGCCAGTGCAGAAGAGTCTATGCTGCATTACTTATTGTGTGACCTTGGTATATCTCTGTCTGTCAGTCTCACTTTCTCTGGCTAGACAATGGGGTCCTTGGATGAGATCTCTGACATTGTGCCTCTCTGGTGCTAGGAGGTCATGTATTCATTCAACAAATATGTTCTGAGCACCCATTGTGAGCTAAGCCTGGCTCAGGGCAGCAAGGACCCAGCAATGACGATCTGGTATCCACCTTTACTTGGCTCATAGACTAGAGTTGGGGGAGATGGACATTGTTCATCTAGAAAAATCCTTATGCTTTGCTCTAATTGCATGAAGGTGGTGAAGGGACAGATGGATGAGGAGGTTAGTTTAGATGGGGACTCTGGGAGGACCTCTTAAGGAGGTGGCACATGAGCCCAGGATTGGATGACAAGAACGAAACCACCACATGGAGACCTGGGGGAAGAGAATCCTAGACGAAGGAACAGCCTATGCAAAGGCCCTGGGACAGGACCTCGCCTGGCATGTTGGAGGTATAGCAAGGAGGCCTGAATGCCTGGGGAAGAGTTAGGAGAAGAGAGGAAGGAGGGCAGGGCAGGGAGGGGACAGGCTGGTTTTGTAGGGCCTTGTCAGCCCCAGGTAGAACTTGGGCTTTGACCCTGAGGATGGTGGGAGCCATGGAGGGCTGCAGGCAGCAGAGGGATGGAGCCTGACTCAGATGCTCACAGGCACCCTTTGGATATTGTGGGGGGAATAGACTAGGGTGAGTGAGGCAGGAGCCAGGAGACCAGGATGGAGGCTGTAGAAGGGTGAGAAATGGGTGACATAGGGAAATATTTAGGGGCTGCTTCCACATGCCTGCCAGCTACTCCTCCACTTTGTGCTTGCTGTTAAAAAAATTTTTTCTTAGGTGGGGTGCGGTGGCTCACACCTGTAATTCTAGCACTCTGGGAGGCTGTGGAGAGTGGAGTGCCTGAGCTCAAGAGTTCAGGACCAACCTGAGCCAGAGCAAGACCTCATCTTTAAAAATAGCCGAGTGTTGTGATGGGCGCCTGTAGTCCCAGCTACTCGGGAGGCTGAGGCAAGAGAATTGCTTGAGCCCAAGAGTTTGAGGTTGCTGTGAGCTGTGATGCCACAGCACGCTAGCCAGGGTGACAAAGTGAGACTCTGTCTGAAAGCAAAACAAAACTTTTTCTCAGGCCAAGAGCTGTGTCTAAATTGGCCTCTGCAGAGTGGAGGACTGTGGGCTCCCAACATTCACTTTTGGCCCCTAAGCCCTCTCTTCAGTAGGAATCTGACACAGTTGAAAATATCCTGGCTGGCTTGGCGCCTGTGGCTCAACGGGCTAAGGCACCAACCATGTACACCTGAGGTGACGGGTTCAAATCCAGCCTGGGCCCGCCAAACAACACTAGTGACTGCAACCAAAAAATGGCCGGGCGTTGTGGTGGGCGCCTGTAGTCCCAGCTACTTGGGAGGCAGAGGCAGGAGACTCCCTTGAGCCCAGGAATTGGAGGTTGCTGTGAGCAGTGATGCCACAGCACTCTACCCAGGGTGACAGCTTGAGGCTTTGTCTCAAAAAAAAAAAAAAGAAGAAAATATCCTGGCTTCCAGGGCAGCCCAGACCTTGCCCATCCTTAGGGTGCTCCCTGAGGGCTCTGGGGCACCCAGTTTGAGAATCACTGCTATCACTACCCCTTGGGCTGAGCAGATTTCCCTCTGTCTTTTGCCATAAGTAAAATGGTCATCAACTTTTTTGAGGCCTGTGTCATGGATCATAAAGGGCTTGATGCAGTGGGACCCCTGAAGTTGGTGGTGGACATTGTGTTGGAATGAGGACTGGGGGGGACATTGGCCATGGTGGGTGGAGGCCTGAGGTGGGTGTAGCTAAAGCTGGAACTTGGGAGATAGAGCGGCCAGAGTGGCCCTGCCAAGGGGACCCATCAATTATTGACACCCTTTGTGTGTGGCATGAAGAATTAATGTGATGAGGGCGGGGCCCCTTTGGACCCACTGCATAGCTGGAGCCAGCTCACGAGAGCCGCTTGCTGTGTTTTCAGAAATTTTGCCACCTGGTTGTTAAACACAGCCATTATTTAAAATGACAGAACAGAAACTTACAGTTAAATAAGTTATATTTAAAATCCAGGCATGGGCCTGGAGAAGGAGTGAGGTTCTGATACATACTACAATGTGGATAGACCTTGAGGACATCGTGCTCAGTGAGAGAAGCAGACACAGAAGGACACAGTGTGAGACTCCATTTATGTGAAATGTCCAGAACAGGCAGGTCCTCAGGGATAGGAAGTAGATTCGTGGCTGCCAGGGCCTGGGGATGGGGCTTCTTTACAGAGTGATAGACTATTCTGGAACTAGATAGTGGTGATGTTACACAACTGTGTGCATATATACAGTCCACTGAATAGTATTATAAAACAGTGAATTTTATAGTATGTTAATCACATTTAATAAACATTTCTGCCATAACGCCCAAGTTTTTTCTATTTTTAGTAGAGATGGGATCTCACTCTTGTTCAGGCTGGTCTTGAACTCCTGAGCTCAAGGAGTTCCTCCTGCCTTGGCCTCCCAGACTGCTAGGATTACAGTGAGAGCCACTGTGCCTTATTTATTGAGCATCAGCTATGTGTCTGGTGGTATGTACAGCAGACCTCTCCATGACTAAGACAGACAGCTTCCACTCTCATGGCCTCATGTCTGGTGTGGGCAGCACAGTCGTGAATCAATAGGCTAACGTAATTAATTGTCCAAAATCAACAAGGAAATTAAAAAATTAGCCAACTGTGGTGGTGCACTCCTGTAGTCCCAGCTACTCAGGAGGCTGAGGCGGGCAGATTTCTTGAGCCCAGGAGTTGGAGGCTGCAGAGAGCTGTGATGATGCCACTGCACTGAATGACAGAACAAACCCGTGTCTCTTTAAAAAAGTGGGGAGGATGAGATGGAGGTGCCTGGGTCAAGGGAGGAATAAAGCAGTCACCTTTTGTATGTGAAGAAGCCACTATGTCTAGAGCAGTGGTTCTCAACAGTGGATTGAGACCCACAGGAACCATATTAAAGGGCCGTGGCATTAGGAAGGTTGAGAACCACTGGTCTAGAGCAGCCCTGAGTTTGGAGATCAGTTTCTGTGGTCAGGTAACAGGACCTCTGGGAGCTGGAGTGTCCAAACTTGGGATCAGGATGAGGTTCAGAGTCCAAAAGATGTGTCAGTGGGCAAAAGTCCAAGGTGTTGTCCAGGATTAGTTCTGGGGAAGAATGTGGGGACAGGACAGGAATTGATGAAGCCTGGGAGTTGGCACTGGGACAACCATTTTACAGATGGAAAAGCAAGGGGGACAAGGCAAGGAGAGACCTCAGAGCTGCGGGGGGAGTCTCCCCATTTGGGAGGACAAGGCTGTGGACAGGGCTGAGGCTTCCTCACTGTCCTGCCTCAGGGCTTTTGCACAGCTGTTTCCTCTGCCTGGAGCCCTCCTGGAGACTTGTCTTTCTAGTTTCAGCTCCTGGACATTCACCCCTCCCACCAAGGTCCTTATCTCTTTCCCTGAAACTAATCTGTTTATTTTTGTTTACTAGTTTCTGGTACCTCCTCCTGGCAGCAGAGGGACAATATCTCTTAGGGAGCTGTTTTGGAAATTCAGAGGGCTTCCTTTTATTTTGCTTGTGATAAAAGCAGGATGTTCAGGCATTTGAGGAACAGGACATGGGCATCTAGTCACATTTGGGACAACCTCTAGACCCCCAAAACTTCCAAATGTCCCACCAGAAACAAACGCAGATGGTTGGAGTGTTTTTTCATAGTTTTAAAATTCAATGAATATTCCTGGAATGCAAGTCCTGGGAAACTGGATAAAGACAGAGCTCTGTTTTCATGGGAATTTATAGCTGTGCGTTCACAGAGATGCAATCTTTAAGGACAGCTGGGCCTGTGCTTTTAAGGATGGAAATTCTTTTTTTAATAAAATGTGCACAGAGTCCTCCCTATGTGCCTGGCAACATGGAAGCAGTTTACAAATTTCAATTTGTGTAATCCTTTTATTTTTTTGCTTGTTTGGGCCAAATACTGATTTTTAATTTATTACATTTATTTATTATTTAAAAAAATTTTTTTTAAAACTTATCTATTTTGTTTTTAAAATGAGTTATAAAATATATAAAGTAAAAGGCACAGTAAAAATATTCAGCTTGGGCTCGGCGCCTGTGGCTTAATGGGCTAAGGCGCCAGTCACGTACACCTGAGCTGGTGGGTTCGAATCCAGCCCAGGCCCGCCAAACAACAATGATGGCTGCAACCAAAAAATGGCCGGGCGTTGTGGCAGGTGCCTGTAGTCCCAGCTACTTGGGAGGCGGAGGCAGGAGACTCGCTTGAGC
>CAUYRH010088875.1:0-36787 GCA_963574655.1 Perodicticus potto | reverse complement strand
CGTTGTGGCGGGCGCCTGTAGTCCCAGCTACTTGGGAGGCAGAGGCAGGAGACTCGCTTGAGCCCAGGAATTGGAGGTTGCTGTGAGCTGTGATGCAACAACATTCTATCCAGGGTGACAGCTTGAGGCTCTGTCTCAAATAAATAAATAAATAAATAAATAAAGATATCTGTATTTTGGAATCAGAAAAATATTTAAATGTTTGGCTCAGCACAGTGGTTACGGTGCCAGCCACATACACCAAAGGTGGTAGGTTCAAACCTGGCCCGGGCCAGCTAAATGACAAAAAAACTAGCCGGGAGTTGTGGCGGGCGCTTGTAGTCCTAACTACTTGGGAGGCTGAGGCAAGAGAATCACTTAAGCCCAAGAGTTTGAGGTTGCTGTCAGCTGTGACGTCACGGCACTGTACCAAGGGTACATAGTGAGACTCTGTCTCAAAAAAAAAAAAAAAACAATTTAAATGTTTGAAAAAAGAATGTAGTGAGAGAGAGATGCCCCCCAGAGCTCTCCTTTGGCATGGCAATGGCACCTCTCAGGTTGCCCTCACACCTGGAGACCCCTTCCTATGTCCTGCAGAATCACTTGCTTTTCTCTTTAGAGCAGTACTGGTGGGCTCCAGCTGGGCTGTCCTGGTATATAGCAGTCTCTTTGTTCTGGAACTCTAAGCCAAATATCAGATGTCTTAGAAGGGCAGTCTGCTTTTCCTTCCTGTAGATTCTGCCATGACATACCTTGTCAAAGTGTCCCGTGTCCCTACACTGAGGGAATTTACCTTATATCTCTAGATAGCTCAGTTGGCCAGGGATGCATTTTGTTTTACATCCTATCAATGAAGTGAGAGGCTCAAAGATGAGACACCTATTTAGTCCATTTTCTATTGCTATAACCGAGTATCTGAGACTAGGTAATTTATAAATAACAGATATTTCTTCAGTTCTGAAAGCAGGGAACCCCAAGGTTGAGGGCCTCTATCTGGTGAGGCCCTTCTGGCTGGGGAGGGGGACGCTTTCTGCAGAGCTCCAGGACAGCAGGGTGGCACAGAGTGAGGGGCTATCAGAGATGGCCACCCTGGACTTTACATGATTTGTTAGAACATCGTTTATTACAATCATAAAAGTTTTCTCATGCTTATAAGGTTCTTTAAGTTTTGCAACAAACGAGCGGTCCTTACAAAAGTAATGAGTCAATTTGAAGTGTGGATGGTGAAGCACAGTGAATTTTGACTTGCCTGTTCCAGATTATCAAGCTTGTGAGGGAGGGTATCACAGCCAGAGCCAGTGAGACCTAGCCACGTGCCTTCTGTAGAAGTCGACGTTTTTTCCATAATCATTTCCAGAGAATTACTTACTCATAATTTTCTTTTTTTAGATATGAATTATTTATTTATTTATTTATTTATTTATTTATTTATTCATTTATTTTTGAGACATAGTCTCAAGGTGTCACCCTAAGTAGAGTGCCGTGGCGTCAGAGCTTACAGCAACCTCCAACTCTTGGGCTCAAGCAGTCCTCTTGCCTCAGTTTTTCTATTTTTATTAGAGATGGTGTCTTGCTTTTGCTCAGGCTGGTATCAAACTCATGAACTCAAGCTATCCACCCGCCTCCGCCTCCCGGAGTGCTCGGATTATAGGCGTGAGCCACTGTGACTGTCTGCTTGTTTGTTTGTTTATTTATTTATTTATTGAGACAGAGTCTCACTTTGTCACCCTTACTATAGTGCCAGTGTGTCAGAGTTCTCAGCAACCTTAAACTCTAGGGCTCAAGCTATTCTCTTGTCTCAGTCCCCCAGGTAGCTAGGACTACAAGGCGCTCCCCAGAATGCCTGGCTATATTTTATAGACGTGATCTCTCACTTGCACAGGCTGGTCTCAAACCTGTGAGGTCAGGCAGTCCACTCCCCTCGGCCTCCCAGAGTGCTAGGAATACAGGCTCAACCTCGCCCAGCTCTACATATGAATTTTAAAGGAAAAGATGACTGGGGCAGTGCCTGTAGCTAAGTGGGTAGGACGCCAGCCACATACACAGAGGCTGGCAGGTTCAAACCCTGCCTGGGCCAGCTAAAACAGTAATGACAACTGCAACAAAAAGAATAGCCAGGCATTGTGGCAGGCCCTGTGGTCCCAGCTGCTTGGGAGGCTGAAGCAAGAGAATAGCTTGAGCCCAAGAGTTTGAGGTTGCTGTGAGCTGGGATGCCACCATCGTCTATCCAGGGCAACAGCTTGAGACTTTGTCTCTAAAAAGAGAAAAAGGGAAAACGATGACTATTTTTTTGAGAAGATACTGAGTTTGTTTTCTTTTTTATTTTTATTTTTTGAGACAGAGTCTCACTATGTCACCCTTGGTAGAGTGCTGTGGCGTCTTAGCTCACAGCAACTTCAAACTCTTGCACTTAAGCAATTCTCCTGCCTCAACCTCCTAAGTAGCTGGGACTACAGGCGCCCGCCATAGTACTTGGCTTTTTTTTGTTGCAGTTGTCATTGTTGTTTTAGCTGGCCTGGGCCGGGCTCAGACCCACCAGCTTCAGTGTATGTGGCCTGCGCCGTAACCACTGTGCTGCAGGTGCAGTTACAGTAACAAATTAAAGAAAAATGAGTAAATTGAAAATTCAATAGATCTTTGTTTTTCCATTCTTATTTTGGAATATATAATTTTTATGTAATCATAAATAGCATAAATATAATTTTTTTACTGCTTTTTTGCTAGCATATCAGAAGTATTTTCCTTTTTTTTTTTTTTAAGAGACAAGAGTCTCACTTTATCGTTCTCAGTAGAGTGCGTGGCATCATAGCTCACAGCAACCTCCAGCTCCTGGGCTTAGATGATTCTCTTGCTTCTACCTCCCAAGTAGCTGGGACCACAGACGCCTGCCACAACGCCTGGCTATTTTTTTGTTGCAGTTTGGCCGGGGCCGGGTTCGGACCCTCCACCCTCGGTATTTGGGGCTGGCACCCTACTCACTGAGCCACAGGCGCCACCCTAGTATTTTCCGTGTTTTATAGAGCTGTCTTTATAATTTTAATTTGTAATGATTGAACGATAATCCACTGAGTAACTACTTCACAATTTATTTGGACATTATCCTGTTGTTGGACACTTAGGCAGCTTTTGGGATTTTTTTCCTTTATAAATAATACTGTAATTAATATCAACATATACTTAATGTTTTCTTCCATATATGTTATTTCCTTAGAATTCCCAAGAGTAACATTACTAGGTCAAAGTAGGTAAAAATTTTAAGACTTCCTTACTTACTAGCAGACAGTTTAGCAGTTTTCATTGCCACGAGAAGTGTCTGGCAATGCTGATTTCCCTATACCTTTAGTGGAACTGAAAGTCACATTGATTCTGGCTTACTAGCTGTAAGTACACAATGTGTATAGTCTGCATTTCATTTTATTTTTGGTGAGGATGAAGTTATTTATATATCTTCATTAATAATTTGTATATTATTTACAATTTTGGTTATAAAGTATGTTTCCATTTTTAAAGTATTGGGCAGAGTAATGCCCCACAATTTAATTTTTGTACAAAGTAAATTAATTTTTTAAAAAATCTTTTTAAAAAGTATGTTTGTTTGTTTTTTTAATTTTCTATTAAAGCACCTTTAAGAGAAGTTGAACATACAGGTGTATGTGTATGTTTTGTTTGTTTTTGTTTTTTTGGGTTTTTTTAGAGACAGTTTCTGTCACCCTCAGTAGAGTGCAGTGGTATCACAGCTCACAGCAACCTCCAGCTCCTGGGCTTAGGCGATTCTCTTGCCTCAGCCCTCCGAGTAGCTGGGACTACAGGGGCCCACCACAACGCCTGGGTATTTTTTGTTGCTGTTTGGCCGGGGCCGGGTTTGAACCTACCATCCCATCCTCTGTACATGGGGCCAGCACCCTACCCACTGAGCCATAGGTGCTACCCTGTGTGTGTTTTAAAGCCGTTAGCTCTCTTTATTAAAAAATGGAGAAATAGAACAAGGGAATCATCTTTATTCCTAACACAAAAGCAGAAATTGATATTAGCAATAGCATTGTGGCTGAGAACATAAGTTTTGGGGCTCAACTACCAGGGTTAGAATCTTGGGGCCCACTTCTGTGTGCCTTAGTCCTCTCATTTATATGAAGGTGCAAAAAATAGAGCCTTTCTCATAGAGTTGTCAAGATTGAATTAACTAATAAATATAGATTGCTTATACCTAAAATTACATCGGATCGTAGTAGGTATTTGATGAATGTGCTGTTATCATCACCATCATTTTCACTGATACTATGTATATTTGCTATATTAAGAATAAGCTTAAGCTCCTTGGTGCTTGTAGTACAGTGGTTATGGTGCTAGCCACAAACCCCGTGAATGGTGGGTTCGAACCCAGCCTGGGCCAGCTGAACAACAATGACAACTGCAACAAAAAATAGCCAAAAAATACCCTATAGTTCCAGCTATTTGGGAGGCTGAGGCAAGACAATTGCTTAAAGCCTAAGAGTTGGAGGTTGCTGTGAGCTGTGATACCACAGCGCTCTACCAAGTGCAACATAGTAGGACTATGGAAAGAAAACAAGTTTTAATACTAATTACAAACTCTGTGCACTGGGAAAACTTTATTTCTTTTCAGATGAATACGAGGGTGCAAACAATTGGCTTACATTATTTCCATTCGTTAGGTAAAGTCTAAGTTGTAGTTGAGCCCTTCACCCAGGAGGCGTGCCACATACCCCTGCAGTGAGCTCACCAGTTCCCCTCCCTCTTCCCCCGTCCTCCCCACTTGAATTTAATAGTATTTTTCTCTTGTGTGGGCGTATAGTTGTTTATGTATTGGTTTCATCTTAGAATTGGGTATTGAATACTGGCTTTCCCGTTTTTGTGATACTTTGCTGAAGAGAATGTCCTTTGACTCCATCCAGACATAGATTTTGATAAACAGAAATCTCCTTTGGAAACACCGGCACCTCGCAGGTTTGCTCCTGTACCTGTTTCAAGGGATGATGAGCTATCAAAGAGGGAAAATCATGTGGAAGAAAAAGAAAATAAGGAAATGTCAGGTCATAGAGGTAATAAAGCAATTATAATTAATACCAACCTTTTAATAGACCCATCTCAAATTAGGAAATTATGAGGTTTTCTCACTCCTAGTTTATGTTTCTTCCCTAACTAAAGGGGGGGGGCTTTTTTTTATCTTTCTTTAAATGATACGTACTGAGAAATCAAGCTTCTTTGGATTCTTGATAAAAGGAGTTGTAAGTATACATTTATAATTATTCTCACTATCTCCTACCAGTTATTACTTAAATCTTTAATGAATAAAAAATGGTCATTGTTTTTAGGTATGAATTTCAATAATAAAATTCAGAGAAATTTAATGTTTATCACTGGGTTCATCTGGAAAAAGGTGCTAATATATGAACTTTTTAATAGAGATCAGGAACTTTTATAAGTGACCCGAAATAGCGGTGTATTGCAGAGCCGTAAAATATACCCTGTTAGTAAAAGTAAGTGAATTATTAAACTATTGGCTTTTATCATTAGAATCATTTAAATACATTCAAGTCATGCCTTTGACACATTTATAAAATTTTAAGGAATCTAGGAATTAGTAAAATTTTTAATAAACAAAAGTCACAAATATTTATTATGTATCCTCACTAAAAACAAGGTGAAAGGAAACATTCAGTTCATTGTTGTTGGGAAGAAACAGTAAATCTCTTAGTAAATTTATAAAAGTGTTCCATTTTACTGGGCTTATGATGCTAGCACTTCTCATTCAAGTTCCTTTTTTCTGTGCTGGAAACAAACTTAGGTTTTTACCTGTATAATTCAAACTTTTACCATTATAGTTTTTATGAGGTATAAATGTTTATTTTATTTGCTGAGTATAGTTATAGTCTGTGTTGTAGAGTGAATTAAGCAGATAATCAACCTAAGAAGCTAATTTAGGTCAGGTTACAAATATATGTGACATTTTCTATAAAATATAAATGAATTACCGTTTGAAAAATGACACTACATTTCTTCTGTTGTAGGAAATGTAAGACTATTGGAACAAATTTTGAATAACAATGATTCTTCAATAAGAAAAAGTGAATTTTCTGATAATACCTCATTAACTAGGTCAACAATAGGATGGAATCTTGAGAAAAGAGACAGGTAAAAACAAGAAATTGGAGTGAAAGCTAGATTGAAAAGAGATTTATTCAGACTTCAATTTTATTTTAGGAATTTTCATAAATTATAGCATTGCTTTTTCAAATTATCTTAGATTTAGTTTCTGTTTTCCGATGCTAACATCTCTTGCCCTTTTTCTATAATGTATTTATGAAATGAACATCTCAGTTTTTCAAAATGTAGATTATCAATTTCTAATGAATGCAGATTATTCATTTCTAATGAAATGATATCTGGGATTCACTTTTTTTTTGAGACAGAGTCTCACTATGTTGTCCTCTGTAGAGTATGGTGGAGTCACAGCTCACAGCAACCTCAAACTCTTTGGGCTTAAGTGATTCTCCTGCCTCAGCCTCCCAAGTAGCTGGGACTACAGATGCTCACCACACTGCCTGGTTATTTTTTGTTGCAGTTACCATTTTTGTGTAGCTGGCCTGGACTGGGTTCAAACCTGCTAGCCTTGGTATATGTGGCTGATGCCATAACTACTGTGCTATGGGTGCCGAGCCTTGGGAGGATCTTTTTTTTTTTTTGAGACATAGTCTCACTATGTTGTCCTCAGTAGAGTGCTGTAACGTCACAGCTCACAGCAATCTCAAAGTGTTGGGCTTAAGTGATTCTCTTGCCTCAACCTCCCAGGTAGCTGGGACTACAGGTACCCGCCACAGTGGGTTGTTGTTGTTGCAGTTGTCATTGTTTAGCTGGCCTGGGCCGGGTTCAAACCCAGCTCCCTTGGTGTATATGGCTGGCGCCAGGCACTGAACTGGGAGGATCTCTTGAGGCTAGGAATTTGAGATCAACCTGGACAAAACATCAAGACCCTGTATCTCCAAAAGACTAAAGAACTTACCCAGATATGTAGTCCCATACATTACTGCTCACATGTAGTCCCAACTACTCAGGAGGCCAAGGTGGAAGGAATGCTAGAGGCTAAGGGTTCAGCGTTTCAATGAGTAATGACTGTGGCACTGTTGCTGCTGCCTGGGCAACACAGCAAGATCCTGTCTTCAAAAAACATTTTCAGGCTCGGCGCCTGTGGCTCAACAGGCTAAGGTGCCAGCCACGTACACCTGAGTTGGTGGGTTCAAATCCAGCCCAGGCCTGCCAGACAACAATGATGACTGCAACCAAAAAATGGCTGGACATTGTGGCAGGCACCTGTAGTCGCAACTATTTGGGAGGCGGAGGCAGGAGACTCGCTTGAGCCCAGGAATTGGAGGTTGCTGTGAGCTGTGATGCCACAGCACTCTATCCAGGGTGACAGCTTGAGGCTCTGTCTCAGAAAAAAAAATTTTTTTCATTTTACTTTGTTACTGGGGATTCATTAAGGGTATAGTGATTGCATTTGTTAGGTAAATTCCCTCTTATAACAATATCCTGCCTCTAAGAAATGTGTTGCATATCATGAACCGTCCCCCCTTCGCTCTTTCCACTCCTCCAGTCTCCCACCCCCCACCTTGTAGGTCATCAAGTGTCCTCATATCATAATTGAGTACCTTAGATTCTTGTTCATCCATTCTTATGATGCCGTATTAAGAGGACTGTGTTTCAGCTCCATCTAAGTTAATACAAACTATGTAAAGTCTCCATCTTTTTTAGTGGCTGAATAGTATTCCATGGTTAACATATACCACAGCTTGTTAATCCATTCCTGGATTGGTGGACATTTAGGCTATTTCCATATTTCAGTGATTGTAAATTGAGCTGCGATAAACAGTCTAGTACAAACGTCCTTATTATAAAAGGATTTTTTTCCTTCTGGGTAGATGCCCAGTAATGGGATAGCAGGATCAAATGGGAGGTCTAGCTTGAGTTCTTTGAGGTTTGTCCATATTTCCTTCCAAAAAGGTTGTAGTAGCTTACAGTCCCACCACCAGCGCCAGCATCTGTGGTTTTGAGATTTTGTGATGTGGGCAATTCTCACTAGGGTTAGATGATATCTCACAGTGGTTTTTTATTTGCATTTCTTTAATAATTAGGGACAATAAACATTTTTTCATGTGTTTCTTAGCCATTTGTCTGTCTGTGTTAGAGAAGGTTCTATTCATCTCTCTTGCTCATTGATATAAGGGATTGTTGGCTTTTTTCATGTTGATTAATTTGAGTTCTTGGTATATCCTAGTTATCAAGCTTATGTCTGATTCATAATATGCAAATATCCTTTCCCATTGTGTAGGTTGTCTGTTTGCTTTGGTTGTTGTCTCCTTAGCTGTACAGAAGCTATTCTATTAATTAAGTCCCATTCGTTTATTTTTTTTGTTGGTGTAATTGCCACGAAAGTCTTTCCCCAGGGTGATATCTTCCAGTGTTTTTCCCAGGCTTTCCTTGAGGATTTTTATCATGTCATCCCTTAAATTTAGGTCTTATATCCATCTTGAATCAATTTTTGTGAGTGGGAAAGTGTGGGTCCGGTTTCAGTCTTTTACATATCCAGTTCTTCCAGCACCATTTATTGAATAGGGATTTTTTCCTCCAGTGTATGTTCTTTCCTCCAAACATTAAGTGGCTATAAGATGTTCATTTTATCTCATGGTTCTCTATTTCGTTCCAGATGTCTAAGTCTATTTTTGTGCCCATACCATGCTGTTTTGACCACTATGGTCTTGTAGAACAGCCTAAAGTCTGGTAGGCTGATGCTCAGCTTTGTTTTTATTGCTAAGAACTGCCTTAGCTATACAGGGTTTTTTCTGGTTCCATATTATTTTTTCTAAGTCTTTTTCCTCTTAATTTTTTTATTAAATCATAACTGTGTACATTAATGCATTTATGGGGTACAACATGCTGATTTTATATCCAATTTGGAATGCTTACATCAAACTGGTTAACATAGCCTTCACCTCACTTACTTAATTATTGTGTTAAGACATTTATACTCTACTCTTAATAGATTTGACGTGTACCCTTGCAATATACACCATAGGTGAGTTCCCACCTATTACCCTCCCTCCATCCAACCTCCTTTCTCCTCTCCCCCTCCTCTTCCCTCCTTCATCCTGGGCTATAGTTGTGTTTTATCTTTCATGTGAAAGTGTGGGTGATTATAAATTGGTTTAATAATAGTATTGAGTACATTGGATACTTTTTCTTCCATTCTTGAGATACTATACTAAGAAGAATATGTTGTAGCTCCATCCATGTAAACATAGAAGAGGTAAAGTCTCCATCTTTTATAAGGCTGCATACTATTCCATTGTATACGTAAATCATGATTTGTTAATCCATTCATGAGTTGATGGACACTTGGGCTGCTTCCATGACTTGGCTATTATGAACTGGGGCTGCAGTAAACATTCTTGTGCAAATATCTTTGTTGTAAAGTGATTTTTGGTCTTCTGGATGTATACCTAGTGAGAAATTGTGAGATCTAACGGATGGTCTATTTTTAGTTCCCTAAGTGTTCTCTAAACTTCTTTCTAAAAGGAACGTGTTAGCTTGCATTCCCACCAGCAGTGCAGAAGTGTTCCCCTTTCTCCATATCCATGCCAGTATCTGTAGTTTGGGGATTTTGTTTTGTGGGCTACTCTTACGGGGATTAGATGGTATCTCAAAGTGGTTTTGATTTGCCTTTCTCCGATGATTAAAGATGATGAGCATTTTTTCATGTGTCTGTAGGCCGTGCGCCTGTCTTCTTCTTCAGAGAAGGTTCTGTTCATGTCTCTTGCCCACAATAAAATAGGATCACTTGTTCTTTTCTTATTAATAAGTTTGAGTTCTCTGTGAATTCTAGTTATCAAACCTTTGTCAGAAACATAACCTGCAAATATCTTCTCCCATTCTGAGGGCTGTCTGCTTCCTTTACTTACTGTGTTCTTGGCTATGCAGAAGCTTTTTAGTTTGATCAGATCCCAGTAACATATTTTTGGTGTTGCTTCAATTGCCCTGGGGGTGCTCCTTATTAAATATTCTCCCAGGCCAATTTCTTCAAGAGTTTCCCCTGTACTCTCTCCAAGTATCTTTATAGTTTTATGTCTTAAGTTTAAATCTTTCATATAGTGAGAATCAATTTTTCTTTTCTTTTCTTTTTTTTTTTTTTTTTTAGAGACAGAGTCTCACTTTATCACCCTCAGGAGAGTGCTGTGGCATCACAGCTCAACTCCTGGGCTTAGGCAGTTCTCTTGCTTCAGCCTCCTGAGTAGCTGGGACTACAGGTGCCCGCCACAGTGCCTGGCTATTTTTTTGTTGTAGTTTGGCTGGAGCTGGGTTCAAAACTCCCACCTTTGCTGTATGGGGCTGGTGCCCTAGCCACTGAGGCACAGGCACCACCCAGAATCAATTTTTCTTAATGGTGAAAAGTAGGGGTCCAGTTTCAGTCTTCTAAAAGTCGCCAGCCAATTCACCCAGCACCATTTGTTAAATAGGGAATCTTTCCCCCAGTTTATGTTTCTGATAGGCTTATCAAAGATCAAATGACCGTAAGTGCCTGGGTTCATTTCTTGGTTCTATATTCTGTTCCATACATCCACCTCTTTATTTGTGTGCTCCTACTATGCTGTTTTGATCACTATAGATTTATAGTATAGTCTGGTAACGTGATTCCTCCTGATTTGTTTTTATTTCTGAGTAGTGTCTTGGCTATTTGAGGTTTTTTCAGATTCCATGTAAAACATATTTCTTTTAACATTTTTGAAGTATGACAGTAGTGCTTTAATAGGGATTGCATTAAATTTGTAGATTGCTTTGTGTAGTTTGGACATTTTAATAATGTTGATTCTTCCCAGCCATGAACATGGTATTTTCTGTTTGTTAACATCTTCACCTATTTCTTTTCTCATAGTTTCATAGTTCTCTTTGTAGAGATGTTTCACCTCGTTTGTTATGTAAACTCCCAAACATTTCGTCGTCTTTGGTACTAATGTAAAAGGACTAGAGTCCTTGACTGTATTTTCAGCTTGACTATTGTTAGTGTATATAAATGCTACTGATTTGTGAGTATTGATTTTGTATCCTGAGATGCTGCTGTATTCCTTGATCACTTCTAAGAGTTTTGTAGTTGAGTCCCTGGGGTTTTCCAGGTATACAGTCATATCATCAATGAAGTATGAGAGTTTGATCTCCTCTGACACTACATACATACCCTTGATCGCCTTCCCTTGCCTGATGTAATGGCTAAAACTTCCATTACTATGTTGAATAGCAGTGGAGACAATGGGCATCCTTGCTTAGTTCCTCATCTGAGTGGAAATGTGTTTAATTCTACTCCATTCAATATGATATTGGCTATGGGTTTGCTGTAGATAGCCTCTTATCAGTTTAGGAAATGACCCATCTAAGCATATTTTCTTAAGTGTTCTGATCATGAAAGGATGCTGGATATTATCAGAAGCTTTTTCTGCATGAATTGAGAGAATCATATGGTCTTTGTTTTTTATTTTGTTTATCTGATGAATTATATTTATAGTTTTCCATATGTTGAACCAACTTTGAGACCCTGTGGTAAAACCAACTTGGTCATGGTGTATAATTTGTTTGATGTGTTGCTGGATTCTGTTTGCTAGGATCTTGTTGAATATTTTTGCATCTTTATTCATTAATGATATTGGTCTATAATTTTCTTTCATTGTTGGGTCTTTTCCTGGTTTGGGATCAGGGTGATATTTTCTTTGTAGAATGTGTTGGGAAGTATTCCTTCTTTTTGTATGTTTTGGAAAAGATTGTGTAATATAAGTACTAGTTCCTCTTTCAAGGTTTGGTGGAATTCTGATTGGAAGCCACCTGGTCCTGGACTTTTATTTTTTGGGAGATTTTGTATAGTTGATGCTATTTCAGTACTTGATGTAAGTCTATTCAACATTTCTAATTCTTTCTGGCTGAGTCTAGAAAGGTGGTATGCTTCCAAGTATTGGTCTATTTCTTCCAGATTTTCATATTTCTGAGAATAGAGTTTTTTATAGTATTACATTAAGAATTTTTGAATTTCTGAGGGATCTGTTGTTATTTTGACTTTATCATTTCTGATGGATGATATTAGGGAGTTTACTTTTCTTTTTCTGGTTAGGTTAGCCAAAGGTTTATCAATTTTGTTAATCTTTTCAAAAAACCAACTTTTTGATTCATTGATCTTTTGAATGATTCTTTTGTTTTTGATTTCGTTTAATTCTGCTCTAATTTTGGTTATTTCTTTTTTTTTTCTGCTGGGTTTGAGGTTGGAATGCTCTTCCTTTTCTATTTGCTTGAGATGTCCTCTTATGTTGTTGACTGCCTCTGTTTCCATTCTCTTGAGGAAGTCTTCTAATACTGTAAATTTCTGTCTTAGGACTGCCTTTACAGTATTCCACAGGTTCTGATAATTCGTGTCTTCATTGTCATTTTGTTCCAAACATTTGGTAATTTCCTTCTTAATCTCTTCTATGACCCAGCTATCATTCAGCATAAGGTAATTTTGCTTCCTTGACTTTGTTTGAGTATGCAGATTCCTGTTGTTGTGGAGTTCAACTTTAATTCCATGATGGTTGGAGAAAATACAAGGAATAATTTCTTTTCTTTTTTTTTTTTTTTACAGTTTTTGGCTGGGGCTGGGTTTAAACCCACCACCTCCGGTATATGGGGCCAGTGCCCTACTCCATTGAGCCACAGGCACCGCCCAGGAATAATTTCTATTCTTTTAAATTTGCTGAGGTTAGACTTGTGATCTAAGATGTGATCAATTTTGGAGGATGTTCCATGGGCTGATGAGAATATTCAGTTTTATTAGGATGAAATGTTGTTTAGATATCTGTTAAGTCCATTTGTTGTAGGGTCAAGTTTAAGTCCAATATTTCCTTGTTTGGTTTCTTCTTGGGGGATCTATCCAACACTGCCAAGGAGGTGTTAAAATCTCTGACTATTATGTTGCAGGAAGATATCAAATTGTTTATGTCTATTAGGGTTTCCTTTATAAATTGAGGAGCGTTCTGCTTGGGCATATAAATGTTAATAATTATTATCTCTTCATATTGTTTCCATTGACAAATATGAAGTGACCTTTCCTTACCTTTGTTGGTTTAAATCCTATTGTATTTGTGAATAAAATTGCAACCCCTTGGCTTGGTGCCCATAGCTCAGCATGTAGGGCACCAGACACATACATTGGAGCTGGTGAGTTTCAATCCAGCCCGGGCCTGTGAAACAATAATGACGACTACAATCAAGAAATAGCCAGGCGTTGTGGTAGGTGGCTTTATTCCCAGCTACTTGGGAGGCTGAGGCAAGAGAATCACTTAAGCACAAGAGTTTGAGGTTGTTGTGAGCTGAGACACCACGAAGCTCTACCGAGGGCAACATAATGAGACTCTGTCTCAAAAAAAGAAAAAATTGCAATCCCTGCTTTATTGTAATTCCCATTTCTCTCAATTACAGATGTCTATCCCTCTACCCTGAGTCTGTTTTTATTCTTTAAGGTAAGATGCGATTCGTATATGCAGAAGATAACTGGTTTGAGTTTATGTATCCAGTCAGCTAATTTGTACCTCTTTAGAGCACAATTTAAAGCATTCACATTGAGAGAATTGATCAGCCTCGTAGTGTTTTGGGTCATGTTGTTCGAATGTCTAGTGGACATTTTGAATCCTTTCACCACTGTGGAAGTTGAGATTTGTTCAAAAATTTCTGATTAAGTTTACTTTGGTGGTAGAACATTGTCATTGTATAGGATGGGTCTGAGAATATCCTGGACAGCTGGTTTAGTTATGAAAAATTTCTTCAACGTGTATATATCATTAAAGTATTTGATTTCTCCATCACAAATAAAACTAAGTTTAGCTGGAAAAAGGATCTTGGGCTAAAGTTCTTTTAGGAGATTAAAGATCCATGACCATCCTCTTCTGGCTTGAAAAGTTTCAGCTGAGAGATCTGTAGTCATTGTAATAATTTTCCTCTTGTAGGTTATGATTTTCTTACATCTTACTGTTTGCAGAATTTTCTGTTTTATATTAACTATGGTAAAGTTAATTACAATGTCTAGGAGATGCTTTATTTGTATTGAATTGTGCAGGCGTTCTGAAACACTCTGCTATCTGAATTTCTGTGTAACTTGCCATGCTTGGGAAAATTCTCCTCCATTATATCTTGGAGTAGAGCATCTGTGCCTTTAGGACCATCTTCTTCTTCAGGAATTCCCATAAGGCAAATGTTCACTCTTTTGGAGTAGTCCCATAACTCTGTCAGGGAGTGATCCTTTTTTGCTGTCCACTTCTCTGCCTCTTTGAGAGTTTGAAAGCATTCTATAGCTTTGTCTTCAATGTCAGAGATCCTTTCTTCTGCCTGCTCCATTTTGTTACTCAGAGATTCTACTGTATTTCTCAGTTGTTTGAGGACTACTATTTCTTGCCTCATTGTGTCTAAATCCTTGAAGATTTTGTCTTTGAATTCATTGATTTCTTTTGCTTTTTTTTTTTTTTTAGTGACAGAGTCCCATTTTGTCACACTCGGTAGAGTGCTGCGGCATCACAGCTCACAGCAACCTCCAGCTCTTGGGCTTAGGCGATTCTCTTCCTTCAGCCTCCTGAGTAGCTGAACTATAGGCACTCACCACAATGCCTGACAATTTTGTTGTTGTTGTTGCAGTTTGGCTGGGGCTGGGTTCGAACCCGCCACCCTTGGTAGATGGATGGTACCCTACTCATTGAGCCACAGGTGCCGCCCACAGTTCAACTTTTGAAGTACTCCTTTAATTTCTAATTCCAACATTACTTCCATTCTATTAATCTTATTTGTCATCCATATTCTGAACTCTTTTTCTGACATTTCAGCCATATGTTTATGAATGGCATCTTCTGTTGTATCTCCTTTGTCATTCCTTTGCAGAGTTGATCTACTCTGATTATTCATGTTGCCAGATTTTTTCCCTTGTTTCTGCCCCATGATTATTTTTCACTGTTTGGCTAGAGAAGCTGGTAAGGTGAAATTGGATTGAGGGTTCCTGGAGTTTACCAAAGAGCTGGAACTGGTGACTGTGGCTTTTCCCCTACAGCTTTACCAAGGTCCCGTTTAGTACTGCAGCCTTAGACTCTGGGAACCTGCTTGGTGTGAGACTAGGTGTCTCAGTCTGTATTCAGCTAGTTTCTATCCAATCCTAGAGAATCAGTGGCTTTGGGCTGAAATCTCAGCTGGGGAGAAATGCAAGCAACTAAGACACCCTGTCCCCCTATGGGCAACAACTGGAATCAGAGAATCATACCTTCCCACTACAACACAACCAGGGCTCAACCTTGGAGTGTCCCCACGTGGCTGGCCCAGATCAGGAGTTCCAAACCAATTGTCCTAGTCAGCACAATCACTGATCAAGTGGTGAGTTCAGAGGTCTCCAGTAACTAGACAGCAGGGGTCCACTGGCAGCTCAAGTGTGACTCACTCTCGGGCTCCATGGACTCAGAAAGGTCCGCTGTTCAAAAGAGTTAGCCCAGAGGAGCTGGTGCCTCCTTTCCCACCTTGCATCTCCTCCATGCCCAGTCAATGTTAACCCCGCAAGGCTGTGGCTCACTTCCCTCCAATTAGCAAATGCAACAGAAATTTGCACCTGCCAGCATCAATAGGGAGTCAATGCCTCGGCCAGGCCACCACACTCTGCCACCAGCTGGCAGAGGGTACTAAAGCCTGACTTCCTCCATTGCTCAGTGGAAACTAGGGAGTATTCCACCTGAGTTTGTTCCAAGCCAGCAGTTAACAGTGCAATGAATGCAATGACTGTTTTTCTCCCTCAGAGACCACGCCTCTGCCCCAGCTGCACTGCTCTTCTAGTACCCCCTGCAGGGCAAGGTCTGGCTCCCTCTGGTACTCCCCAGAATTGGGGAGTTGTCTCTCCGAAATTTGACCCTGGTGGGATCACTGTTATCGCTGCTGCTGTGTTGCATGACCAGTGATGCAAGGGGCTGCAGCTTTACCTTGGGTGCAAGCTCGCTCTGTAATGTTAAAAGGGCACAAGAAGCAGGCTACAGGCTCTGTTATGGCATGGAGCAAATTCACTTTATTTCTGACCACCTTACATGCATTGGCAGTCACATGCACACTTAATATATGATATACAACATTCACCATTATCTAACTTCCTCTATCTAACTCTAAACCTAAGTGGCAGACATCAAGTCTGCAAACCAGCACTGTGCTCTTTTACCTTACACTCCTTGTAAATGAGCCTCAGCTTTTGTGTAAGAAATCTACATTAGAAGAAAAGAAACAGAGCTACAGGGGAACTGCTTTCTGAAACTCCTCATGCGCTCACCAAGTTAACTTTAAATGGGTTTATGACTTTGTTTTTCCACAGTGCAGAGACCTTTAGGCTATTTAAGACAAAATGTGTAAAACATTTTGTCAACCTCTGGGCCATGTCTCCAAGCAAGACGCTTTTCAGCTTCTACCTCCTTGGAACCAACAGCTGCAAAAACTTCAGAGATTCTATTTCTGATCACCAGAAAACAGTCTTTGTGTTTGCCTCAGGGTAGCCAAAATCTCTTGCCTTTTCTGTAAAGGCAAAAGGCAATTTAACCCATTAGTGGCTCACTCGGATGAGACGTACATGTGGGGGTTTCTTACCCCCACTGCTGTGTGGCAGGTACCTCTTCCCACGCCTCTGCTAGACACTGATATGCACTTCTGTCGTCCTGGGCCAGTCACCCTCCCCACTGTGCCTCTCTCCATTTCTTCTTATGAAGGGCAAGAGAATGCCCAGGCTCAGAGCAGGGTCTCTCTGGAGAAGGAATCCCAACCTTCTGTGACTCTCTCCCGTGGGGTGAGGGCAGAGGTCTTCTGTTTGCTGCTTATTACCATACTGGGCATAGAGTTTCTGGTATTATTCAGAGATAATCTCTCGTATCTCTGTGGCATCTGTTGTTATTCTCCCTTTATCATTTCTGATTGAGGTTACTAGAAATTTTCCTTTTCTATTTCTAGTTAATCTGGTCAAAAGTTTATCTATTTTATTTTGTTTTTTTCAAAAAACCACCTCCTTGTTTCATTAATTTTCTGAATGACTCTTTTGTTTTCAATTTCATTAATCTCTGATTTAATTTTACATATATCTTTTCTTCTTCTGGGTTTAGGCTTAGATTGTTCTTTTTCTAGTTCCATAAGATAGTTTATGAGTTTATTAATGAGCTCTTTCTGTTTTTCGGATGTAGTCACATAAAGTGATAAATTTTCCTCTCAGGACTGCTTTTGCTGTATCCACAGGTTTTTTTTTTTTGGAGACAGAGCCTCAAGCTGTCACCCTGGATAGAGTGCTGTGGCATCACAGCTCACAGCCACCTCTAATTCCTGGGCTCAAGCGAGACTCCTGCCTCTGCCTCCCAAGTAGCTGGGATTACAGGCGCCCGCCACAACGCCCAGCCATTTTTTGGTTGTAGCCGTCATTGTTGTTTGGCGGGCCCAGGCTAGATTTGAACCCGCCGGCTCAGGTGTACATGGCTGGCGCCTTAGTCTGTTGAGCCACAGGTGCTGAGTTTAACTTCATTTGCTTTAAATCCACTTGTATCTGAAAATAAGATTGCAACCCCAGCTTTCTTCTGATTTCCCTTTGTTTGAAATACTGTTCTCCATCCCTTAACCCTGAGTGTCTATTGTCCTTCAAGGCTATATGTGTCTCCTGGAGACAGCATATGGATGGCTTGTGTTCTTTTATCCAATATACCAGCCTGTGCCTCTTCAGTGGTGAATTCACTACATTGACATTTATTGAGAGAATTGATAAGTGTGGTGGAGTTCTATTCATCTTATTTTGTGAAAGTCTGTTGTGTAGTTTTATCCTTTGCTCTATTGTGGAAGCTGTGTTTTGATTTTCAGCTTCTGGGTGTTTTCTTTGTGTGGGTCCATTATGGTGGTCAGTGTTGAGAATAGGTTTAAGTATTTTCTGTAGTGCTGGTCTTGTTGTGGTGAAATTCTTCAGACATTGTAAATCCACAAAAGAATTGATTTCTCCATCAATTTTGAAGGTTAGCTTAGCAGAATACAAAATGCTGGGCTCAAAATTGTTTTATTTTAGAATGTTGAAGGTTGTTGGTATGGTGGCTCATTCCTGTTATCCTAGCACTCTGGCAGGCTGAGGCCTGTGGATTGCTTGAGCTCACGAGTTTGAGACCAGCCTGAGGCAAAGCGAGACCCTGTCCTTACTAAAAAATAGAAAAACTATTTTCTATTTCTCCCAAAAAGGGCAAGAGGATCGCTTGAGCCTGAGTTGGATGTTTCTGTAAGCTATGATGCCTCAACACTCTACCCGGGGTAACAGCTTGAGACTCTGTCTCAAAAAAAAAAAAAAAAGAAAGAAAGAAAAGAAAAAGAAAACAAAGGAAAAAAAGAATATTAAGGTGGATGGCCATGCTCTTCTGACTTGGAAGATTTCCATTGAAAAGTCTGCTGTCATCCTTAATGCCTCTGCCTCTGTAGGTCAGTTGGTGCTTACTCCTGGCTGCTTGCAGAATTTTTTCTTTCATCTTGACTTTGGACAGGTTCCTTACAATGTGTCTTGGAGAGGCTTTGTTTGAGTTGAGATGACCCCTGGTTCACTATCCATCTGAAAGGAGACTGTTAGGGTCTTTAGTAAAACTTGGGAAGTTTTCCTTTATGATGATCTCTAGTAGGGTATCTATTCCTTTGGGACAGTCTTCTTCTCTGTCAGGAATCTCTATTATTCATATGTTTGAATGCTTCACGGAGTCTCATAGTTCCCTAAGCCCCAGTTCTACTTTCTCTCTCTTCTTTTCTGCCTATTTAACTATCTGGGTTACCCAGATAGTTTACCCTCTAGCTCTGAGTTTCTTTCTTTTCCATGGTCTAACCTATTTTTCTTACTTTCTACTGCCTGTTTACATTCCCTAATTTTCTCCTTCATTTCCTTAAGTTCCACTGTATCCTTTCTGTATTTTACATATCTTCCATCTGATTTTTGGCTCTGTCTTTCCATTTTCTCCATTCCTTTTATTGTCTTTATCATTCATATTTTAAATTCCCTTTCTGTCAAGTCCATGAATTCTTTTTTTTTTTTTTTTTTTTTTTTTTTTGCAGTTTTTGGTCGGGGACCAGGGTTGAACCCACCACTTCCTGCATATGAGGCCAGCACCCTACTCCTTGAGCCAGAGGCACCACCCAAGTCCATGAATTCTTTATAGGTGAAGTCTTCTGCAGTAGCTTCTTCATGGTCCCCTGGGGGAGTTCCCCTGTTTTGGTTTTTCATGTTGCCCAAATTTTTCTATTGGTTCCTCCTTATGTTTTCTTTCTTCTTGTTCACCTCGTTGTCCTCCATTTTCCTTCTCACTGCCTTCTTTGTTTCAGATAGAAGTCCTTGCTCTTGATGCCAGTATGTTATAATATGTTTACACCAGGTGGTGCTGTAGGGTTTTTTTAGGAGACAGCACAGCCAGGAACCTCTATGGTCCTTATTCCAAACTTAGTTGCTTTCAGTGATTGCCTGATTATTTCCTCAGCATTCAGATCCTGCCTGGTTGGGATCTTAAAGCTCACAAGAATCCTTAAAGGGGCAGGTCTCATAGTGCTCCCCTACTCCAGTTCCCGTGGAGTGTGGGAGTCCCTCAATCTGTCTCAAGAATAGAATTCTGATCCTGGTAGTCAGAATTAATACGTGCTTTAGACCCCTGCTGAGACCTTCTGACTACCATCCCACAATGGTGGCCTCTGGCTTCTAAGACCTTCTTAGTATGGCTGCCTCACCAGCCACCTAATCTATAGCAAATCCACTCCAACCAGCACTCAAAACTGGTTGCTGTATACTGTTTGAGTCTGTCCACCCTTCCAAGCTTTCCACTCAACTCACAGCTTCCCCCACCAACTAAAAACTCCAGAAAGGCTTCCTACCATCCCGCACCTCTGTCGGGGACCAGCCAGGCCCATCACTTGCCTAATTTATCAGATTTCCACCACTCTGGATCATACGCTGTATCCAGCTCACCACCTCCTCCCTCTGCTTCCTGAGCTATGACTCTGGGTAAGGTCCCCATGCCAGATGTGGCTGGTTCTCTCTTTTTCCTCAGTTGTTCTAGGAGACCTCAGCCGAACAATCCTTCTGGTCCACCGTCTTTCTCCACACTCCTTTTCCTCTTCTCTGTTCATCTTTTAGCTCTACTTTCCTCTGTATTGGCTCTCATCTTAGAAAGGCTCTCTCCTCATAGTATTAAGATGGCTGTTAGAAACTCTAGGCTACATCTCATCCTCTCAGTATCCTCAGTGAGAAAAGAACATCTATCTAAAAAAAAAATTAAAAAAAATAAGTAAGTAATACAGTGTAGCTACTCTGGAAATCAGATTCTTCAGTGTCCCAGAGTTTGTTGTTGCCGATGCTCATTGTTCTTGTTGCTGTTTGTTAGTGTCTTTCCTGGACTAATTCTATAAAGTCCGTATTCTTTGTCATGCACAGAAGTCTCTTATTTTGTTGTCTTAGTGTGCTCATGATTGG
Source organism: Perodicticus potto (assembly GCA_963574655.1). Taxonomy (NCBI): domain Eukaryota; kingdom Metazoa; phylum Chordata; class Mammalia; order Primates; family Lorisidae; genus Perodicticus; species Perodicticus potto. The sequence goes on along the minus strand of CAUYRH010088875.1, from coordinate 16,266 downwards.
AAAGAGGTTTCCTTAACTACCTGGAGCTGGTAAGGCTCCTTTTTGCCAATGGGCTTCTGTGTGTGTGCACGCGCACGTGTGCTTGCTCGTGTGTTGGGGCAGGTCCTCAGTGCTCTGACGGTTGATAAATCTTCCTTAGCATTCACTTCCTACTTGTACAGAGGCAGGTTTGACAAATTGGGACCTTCTCGGTTCTTTGCTGGGCTTTCACACAGCCCTATAAATGTTTGACTGTCGAGATTCCCAGCAATATGTTGGAGCGTGGATATCTCATTCCCTATATTTTAAGAATCTCTTGGCTACAACCTTATTCGCCTCCTTGTGCATCTGAGATGTTAAAATATTGTCCCCCTCTTTTTTTGAGACAGAGTTTCACTATGTCACCCTTGGTAGAATGCCATGGTGTCACAGCTCACAGCAACCTGAAACTCTTGGGTTTAAGTGATTCTCCTGCCTCAGCTTCCTAGTAGCTGGGACTACAGGCACCTGCCACAAGGCCCAGCTATTTTTTTTGGTTGTTGTTGCAGTTGTCGTTGTTAATTTCAACTGGCTGGGCCAGATTTGAACCCTCCAGGCTCCATGTATGTGGCAGGCTGTAACCACTGTGCTATAGGCACTGAGCCAGAATTGCCAGAATTGCCACTGTTTTTCAAAAATGCCCTGGGGATAGTGTTTCTCATTGACTACCTCTGAGTCAGGATCAAATAAAGACAGACTTTATGAATGAGACTTTTGTCCCATTTTCCTCCAAACTACTTTACTCTTTTTAGTGGTACTAAGCTATTGGTTTTCAGTGCTCCCATAGAATTGGGGAAAGCGTCAAGTTAAAAAACTTTTATAGGGCAGCGCCTGTGACTCAAAGGAATAGGGCGCCGGCCCCATATAATGGAGGTGGTGGGTTCAAACCTGGCCCCAGCCAAAAACTACAAAAAAACCCAAATTTTATATAGTTTGCCATTGTTACTCTGAATTGGCCATTTTTCGTAAATAATTGCTCTTTGAACTGTTGCAACCTTTCTTTGATTTCCAAAGTTATGAAAAAATTGATTTTGATGATTTTTGCTCCACCAATTTGGAAGTGTTTTTGAATGTTAGTTTCTTTTCTTTTCTTTTTTTTTTTGAGACAGAGTTTCACTATGTCACCCTTGGTAGAATGATGTGGTGTCACAGCTCACAGCAATCTCAAACTCTTGGGCTTTCCTGAGCCTCTTTCCTGAGCCTGCCAAGTAATCTGGGACTACAGGTGCCCGCCACAATGCCTGGCTGTTTTTTTTTTTTTGTAGTTGTCATTATTATTTAGCAGGCCCAGGCTGGATTCAAACCCATCAGCCATGGTTTATGTGGCGGATACCCTAACCACTGAGCTATGGGCACTGAGCCAGAATGTTAGTTTCTTGAAAGGAAAATGTTTTTCTGCTGTTTGCCTAAACTTTCTGGTTAGATTAATTTTGTTTCTTGTGCTAAGTGTTTCATGTGTTTAATCACACAACTGATAAGCTCCTGTACAGTTTTAATAATATACTATATAGTAATGTATAACTAAGACTATCAAAGATTTGTATAATCAGATGTTTACTGAATTTAGAAAAATTTAGGAAACATTGTTTCTAATCATCTATAGCATTACAACTCTGCCTTCTCAAAGATTTCCTTTCTGTGAAGAGCTGGGAACAGCTAAAGTGACCATGCAGAAATCTGATGATGTTCTTCATGATTTTGGTCAAAAGAGGAAAGAAGCAAATGGCATGGTCCAGGTAAAGTGGGATGATGTTAAAATTGATGATTAGTAAAGGCAAAAATTATTAAGGAATAAAAAGTTATGAATATAGAAATTAGGAGCAAGGATGAAGATTAAAGCACTACAAAAGACACGTTATTCAAGTGTTTTTCATTTATACAGCTTTTCAAGATGCTCTTCCCAAATGCTTCTGCTTATTGGTCCTTGGCCAGCACCAAGCCTTGTGGCCATCTCTGCCTTTCCAGTTTCTGTTGGAGTGGAGGACTGGGGCAGGTCTGTGAATGGCCCTCTTTACCCAGGCCACAGTGTCTGCCATACACACCTAGAATACCTACAGCCAACTTGTTCCTGTTTTGTTTTAGATTTCTTCAGCAGTTAGTGCTTTTATTGGCTATTGGAATGTATAGCATTGCTCTGAGTTTCGTACCTCTATTTTATTTAACACTCACATTAGTACTCCTAAGTGGGAAATAAAAACCCCTTAATTGCCAAGTATTATTTTATAACTTTTCAATTTGGCAAACTGAGTCCTTAAAATATACTGGCGTATTGTATGGCCCTAACAATGGTAATAGCTCTTGTTTGTATTAAAATAATCAAAGTGAGCTTTACACGGTGACTTTTTGGCCCTTTTTCTTTTAAGCCAAAAGAGTCTCTGTTAAGCTTTGGTGATTTTCCACAAAATTACGTTAAGCTTCAAACAACCAATACGACAAGATCTGTATTGAAAGATGCTGAGAAGATTTTGAGAGGTGTACAAAATAATAAAAAAGTACTTGAAGAAAATCTGGAAGCTATTATTCGTGCGAAGGATGGAGCTGCCATGTACTCATTTATCAATGCTTTATCTAGCAACAGGTAAGACAGGAAATTGCCAGGTCTACTTTTTTAAATTTTTTTCCTAAACACTTCCCTTTGCTTAGTAGGTTTTAAAATTTAGAAAAGTTTCTTTATTGCCCTGGAAGGCATAGAACTTTTTTTTTTTTTTTTTTTTTTGTGAGACAGAACCTCAAGCTGTCACCCTGGATAGAGTGCCGTGGCCTCACAGCTTACAACAACCTCCATTCCTGGGCTCAAGCGAGTCTCCTGCCTCTGCCTCCCAAGTAGCTGGCACTATAGGTGCCAGCCACAACGCCCGGCCATTTTTTGGTTGCAGCTGTCATTGTTGTTTGGCTGGCCCGGGCTGGATTTGAACCCGCCAGCTCAGGTGCACGTGACTGGCGCCTTAGCCTGTTGAGCCACAGGCGCCGAGCCAGGCATGGAACTTCTTATAAAGCTAGAATTTGGATAGGTGTATACATGGTGGTACTACTTTTTACTGATGGAAATTTTCCTTTTAATTTTTTTCATTTTGGTACCTGTGTTCTGGGGTCCACATGTGTTTTTCAAACACTTATCCTTCAAACATTTGATGAAAACTAATATTAATACCATTGGTTTTTCCTATCCTAGCCCAATATGAAGGCTTTTGGGCTATACAGTAGATTAAAGACTAGAGAAGAGTTAGATCTGATCCAGGTCCTATTCTCAGGTCATTAGCGCTCATTTCAGGAGATTTCTTTTTCTCTTTTGTAGAGAGGTGTTGGAAAAGATTAGGATCAGAAAGACGGTAGATGAATGGATTAAAACTATTTCTGCAGAAATTCAGGTATGTCTTGGGAAAAGCTGAAAATCAAATGAATTCTCAGAAGATAACATTGATTGCAATCTATAAATATCACACTTTTTAAATAAAATACTTCTTTAATAAAAAAAGTACTTATGTAAAAGTCCACTTAATAATTCTTAATTTTACTCTTTATATTAAAAAGTTTAGTTTTTCCCTGCTACTCAAGAGACTGAGGCAAAAGACTCGATTGAGCCCAAGAATTTGAAGTTGCTGGGAGCTATGATGCCACAGCACTCTACCGAGGGCGACAAAGTAAAAATAAATTAATTAATTAAAAGTTTAGTTTTATTTAACAAGTACTTTATCTCATAAATTATATCATGGCTGTTATTTGGCAAATTGTTGGACAACTAAAATGGAAGTACTTTAGGCTAACTAGATGCCCATAGCTTAGTGGTTATGGTGCCAGCCACATGCACCGGGGCTGGTGGGTTTAAATCTGGCCTAGGCCTGCTTAAAAAAAAAAAAATAGCTGGGTGTTATGGCAGGCACCTGTAGTCCCAGCTACTCAGGTGACTGAGGCAAGAAAATCGCTGGAGCGCAAGAATTTGAGGTTGCTGTGAGCTATGATGCCACAGCACTCTACCAAGGGTGACAAAATGAGTCTCTGTCTCAAAAAAAAAGAAGTACTTTGGAAGAAAATTTAACAAAAGCATTTAGAAAAGAAAAGAACTACACTTGCAAGGATATTTTAAGATAACAGATTTAGAAGCACTGGGTTCCTAAAGTAAAAACAGCAACATTATATAAAGGGAAAACAGCCCCACTAGATTTATAAAGTTACTAAGTTTTTGGAAGTCAGTTTTCGGATCCACAAAAGTCATGGTACATCTTTATCATCAGACATCAGCATTGTAAAAGTCTGGGAATTACTTTTTTTTTTTTATTTCTTTTGAGACAGAGTCTCACTCTGTTCCCCTGAGGTAGAGTGCTGTGGCATCATAGCTCACAGCAACCTCATGCCTACTGAATAGCTGGAACTACAGGCACCCATAATGATGGAGGGCAGTTTTTGTATTTTTTTTTCCTTTTTTTCCCTTTTTTTTTTTTTTTTTTTGAGACAGAGTCTCACTATGTTGCTTTGGGTAGAGCGCTATGAAGTCACAGCTCACAGCAACCTCAAACTCTTGGGCTTAAGTGATTCTCTTGCCTCAGCCTCCCAAGTAGCTTGAACTACAGGTGCCTGCCACAACGCCTGGCTATTTTTTTTTTTTTTTTTGTTATTGTTGCAGTTGTTTAGCTGGCCCAGCCGGGTTCAAACCCACCACCCTCCATGTATGTGGCCAGCGCCGTGCTGACTGAGCTATGGGCACCACCCTAGTTTTTGTATTTTTAGGAGAGATAGGGTTTCAATTTTGCTCAGGCGGGTCTTAAACTCCTGAACTCAAAACAGTCCATCCCCCTCAGCCTCCCAGAGTGCTAGGATGGTAGGTGTGAGCCACTGTGCCCTGCCAGTTTTAAGTAATTTTAAGGAAATTCTTAAAAGTTTTATATGTTCAAGTAAGTAGAACTTGAGATCTTATCTCACTATTTTATCTTGGGGTACAAAGTGCTTTTTTCCTGGATGTAAGGTATACTTTGGCAAGGTGAAGTAGTTCTGTTTCCACAGCAATAACCACAGACACATCCATTTAAACTATATTACATAAGTATATACATCTGTAGTGCAGTTCTGAAAGGATTTATGCTAATCACTATATGACGTACCAGAAAAAATAAGTAAACTGGGAGTCGGAAGACTTGGAGTCTACTTTGGCTCTGCAGCCAGCTGGTAAGACGTGTGCCTCTGTTACTGTGAATTCCATGTAAAGTGTGTTTGTTTAATCCTCTAAGTAATTTTAATTTATAGATTTTTTTTCTCAGAGTTTTATTACAAAATTTTCTTTTTTAAAACTTACTTTTTAATTCAGTTTTAACTGTTGCTAAATTCATCTGGTTCAAACATTAAAAAGCGTAAAATGGTTTATAATGGCAAGTTGCCCTTCAATCCCTACCACTTCTGCTATTTCTCTTTCTCCCTGCTTCCCTGCTTCAAAAGATACCAGTCCTTTGAGTTTGTTATTTATTCTTCCAGAAAATTTTTGTATACATGTCAGCCAATGTTCTTTATTTTTAAAGCATTTAAAATGTCTGAACTATACATGATAGCAAAAAATAAATTCTCATGTGAAAGCATTATTATTTGGGTAGATTTTAAGTAATTTTAACTTTGGTTATTATGCAAAGGATGAACTGGCAAGAAAAGATTATGAACAAAAGAGATTTGGTCAGAAGAATCAAAGGACAAAGAAAACGCAGAATTTGAGTAAAGACCTTAAAACCAATGCACAAGACAAAACTGTGAACAAATATGTATTTCCAAGGAAATATTCTCAGAAACAAATAGAAGAGCATTTTAGAAATCCACCTGTGAAGAGCATGCCTTCTTCAAGTTTACAAAAAGAGAGAAAAGAAGTAAGATATTAAGCTGGGTTGTGATGTAAATATTGCAGTGTGATTGGTTATTCCTTTAGGATATAAATAATGAAGTAAATATTCAGATATTTTAAAAATAGGAAGGACTATACAAATGTAAAGTATCTTTACATTATTGATATTTAGGGAATTAGGATTTTGGATTCGTAATGTGAAAAGCATTGCATAAAAAGTATATAGTTCCCGGCGGTGCCTGTGGTCAAAGGATTAGGGCGCCGGCCCCATATGCCAGAGGTGGCGGGTTCAAACCCAGCCCTGGCCAAAAGCTGCAAAAGAAAAAAAAAGTATGTAGTTCCTTCCTTCAGAGATCTCACACCTAGTATCATAGTATCATGGTTATAGCAGGTATCTCTAGAGACACTTTAGTCCAAAAACTAGATTCCCTAGTATCAGGAGTGTCCAAACTGCAGTCCATGGGCTGCATGCAGACGATCTGAGGGCTGTTTGGTTATCTGTGGTGTCAGGCATAGACCTTGTCTTTTGCTCATCAGCTTTCGTTAGTGTTTCTGTATTTCACGTGTGGCCCAAAGCAACTCTTATTTTTTAGTGTGTAGCAGAAAAGAAAAAAGGTTGGCTACCCCTGCTAGTTCATGGTATTGCAAATTGTGTTTTATCTTTGTATGTATACACTGTGAGTGTGTATATATATAATTTGCTTTTTTTTTAGTTTAACAAATACTGCATATGTTTAGTGCCTAGTTTATATGAAGCAAGGTAAGGATGGAATTTTTATCTAGAATTTAAGGGCTGTCTAAAACAGAGGATTTTTCTGAGCTGTCTTTATTATTATAGTACTTAAGGTAGCAAAAGGAGCTTTGGGAAAAATGAAGTGTTTGATAACTATTTTCACGGTGAGTTGTGTACCTCTGTATATATAGGGGCTTTTGAAAGCAGCCACAGTGATACAAGATGAAGATTATATGTTACAAGTGTACGGAAAACCAGTTTATCAGGGTCACCGCAGCACTCTTAAAAAAGGACCGTATCTCAGATTTAATTCTCCCTCTCCTAAATCCAGACCACTGAGACCAAAAGTAATAGAGCAAGTTAAAGGTAAAGAATCTCATTTTTTGTGTTTAATCTCATGTTTTAATGGTATCAATTTAATATGTAAAGTTTTCTTTTATTTGTTTTTTATTTATTACTTATAAATATACTTCAAATTATACAATGCTTACAGATGGAAAAATAATTGCTTCTAGGAGAGAGAGGGAAAAATAGGCCAGAATTTAAACCTCAAGGCACAAGGTAAGAATAAGGTGGGGGGTGAAGAATGTAAGAGCAAGTGGTCTCTTCAGATAAAGGCTCATAAAACTTTTGTTTAAAAAATGATGAATCTAGGGCGGCACCTGTGGCTCAAAGGAGTAGGGCGCTGGCCCTATATACCAGAGGTGGTGGGTTCAAACCTGGCTCTGGCCAAAAACTGCAAAAAAAAAACAAAAAAAGAAAATGACGAATCTAAAACAATCTAATCTAGGGAAAGTAGACATCTCTTTGCAGACCTTGGTCCATCATGTTCTTAAGGACAGAAAGATCAGCCATACGCTATTTATTGTTGTAAAAGTATTTATGAGCATTTTCACAATTTTATTTGTTTTCAAAGGGCCTTAAGTAGCAAATATGAAAACTTTTTTGTTGCTTGTGTGCACAATTAAAAAACGTCTTTGTTTATCGCTGCATGTTTTGACTAGTGTCTGCCATTTCGTGGCATTGTATGTTTAAATATATCTCTTAGTTAAATATCGACTCTGTTGACTTTGGTTACATTTTTTAAAATTATTATTATTTTTTATTGTTGGGGATTCATTGAGGGTACAAAGACCCAAGTTACATTACATTTTGAAGTTTCTCAGCCTTGTATGTTAATAGTCAGTAAGGTGTTTTGATAACTACTAGATAGCAACCCATTTTCCTTTTTCTGTCCTTTCTAGAATTTGTAGCTTTGGCATTTGCTTTAGTTCCCTTTCCTTCCTAACAGTTGGGTGGTCATATAGGGTGTCAGGTTACATAGAAATTTTACAGACATTATTCAACTACTGTGTACCCACAATCATTAAAAATGAAGTAAATTTAAAAATTTTTAAAAAAAATTTTAACTGGTGTTATTTTAGTAAAACATATCACTTACGGATAACATTTGTCTTAATGTTTCCTCTTACTAGAGCTTTGCTGTTAACTCATAGTTGGGGTTTTGAAAGCCTTTGCAAAAAATCATTTGAGGTTTTAAAACACTTTTGAATCTAAAAATAACTTTCTTCCATAACCCTTTCAATGGTAGAAATGATTGAGAGGCTATGGACTTAAGCTCACCCAGGGCCCTGGTTCCTGCTGTGTCCTCCTTCTGGAGAGCTCGTCCTTCAGATGCTCGTGTGGCTCACTGAGTTCTTTCAGTTCTGATCTTAGCATGTTAGCTTCTCAGGGACGTCTGCCTTGCCCAGTGCATCTAAGGAGTGGCCTGTTTTCCCATTTTGTCCTCTTGCCCTGCCTTGTTGTTCACAGCACTTTTTAGTACCTATTATATTTTTATTAATTTGGTTTATTCTTTATTTGTGTATTAGTCCTTACTAGACTGTGAGCTCTATGAATACACTTGGCTTATTCACCTCCGTATTCTTGTGTTTGGAACTAATGCCTAACACATACTGCTGAATGATTATTTTAAGTAAACATTAAAGAAAAATATTCATTCAACAGGATGAATGAATATCAGAGAATAGGATGAAAAAATACAGATATCTGTGATACTAAAATTTTTCTTCTCAGAATCATAAACTAAAGAAAACCATATTTACTAAAATCTAGATGCACAAAAACATTCATGTGTTAAAAGTGAAACCACAATATCAGGAAATTATTTAGAAAATATTTCAGTCTCTTTTCCTTTGCATTTTGACTTTTCTTGGATCCCATAGAAATTTATCCTGCACCAAAGACACAAGAGACATGTAATCAATTTTTTAAGATTTAGGATATAATTATATGTATCTTCTTCATAAAAGCAGGAAAAATGTATAGTGGTCGTCCTTATCTGTGGGGCATACATTACAAGACCCCCCTGTGGCTGCCTGAAACTGTGGGTAGTACCAATCCCTGTGTGCACCACGTTTTTTGATTTGATAACTGTGATGGCAACTGAGTGACTCAAGGACAGGTAACACATACGATGTGGATGCGATGGACAAAGGGATGGCTCATATTCTGAGCAGCACAGAGTGAGATGGTGCGAGGTTTGACATGAGTGATCATGTTGCTTAGAACTGTGCACAATTTAAAACTTTATGAATTATGTATTTCTGGAATTTTCCATATAATATTTTCCAACTGTGGTTGACTGCAGGTTACCGAGACTGGGCAGCAAAGTGAAAACATGGATAAGGACAGACTACTGTATAATGATATTAACTTCTGTACAGTTTAAGTAACCATAGGTTTAGATTGTGTGCACATAATTTCAAAACATAAAGCTGGTTTTTTAGAATTATATTATTGTAAAGGTGTGATGAGAAAATGAAAAACATCTAATTCTTAAAAAGAGATCGTTAACTTTTCGTATCTGTGGGAAAAAATTTAATGAGATAAAACATACCATCTGAATATTCTTCAAAATCTTTATTCAACACTTTTTTCTAGTCACTGTATTTATTTTGTCATAGTAGCTACACAAGTAATGCACCTATTCAGTGGCTGGCAAACTATTGCCTACAGGTGAGCTGTCTGCTTTATAAATAATGTTTTGTTTGACCTAGCCACAGTCATTCCTTTATGTATTGTTCAGAGCTGCTTTCAGGGTGTGACACATGAGCTGCAATTGAGACAACTCTGGTCTTGTGTTACTTCTGTTCTGGGGCCCTGTAACCTTATTATAGAGAGTGACAGCCTTCTGTGAACAATCTCTATTTCTAGATAGCTGGCTGGTAGGTAATTCAAACAGTATTTTAAACTATCTGCCATTAACAATTTTTGCAGGCACTAAAGTCAAGTCAATAAGAACACAAACTGACTTTTATGCAGTAAAACCTGTGAAAATGGATTCTAAAATGAAGCACTCCACCACTACCCTGCCTTGTGGAGATCAGAAGTATGTGTTCAGTCCGAGCAGAGAAATGCCTACTGTCTCAGGCGCACTGGAGGGTCACCTGATTCCTATGGCAATTCTTTTAGGTATGAACCGACAAAATATGTGGAATGTGTTGTAAATTATCAGCAGTAGAAGAGCTTGCTAAATGGTGCTGACATGATAGTCACCTACCTTTTCCTGCCTGGGTTATTTATATTTGTAGGAGGGCTTCAGATGTATCTTACTCCTGTAATAGCGATCTCTGAAATGATGGATTCCTTTTGTAGTTTCACTCACAGAAAACATTCCTTTGATATTTTGTAGGGCATTGTTGTAGATGAAATGAAAATTTAAAAAATATTTTGACGTGTCACAGACATTCATAATAATTCCCGAATTCAAGAGATATGATTGGCTTGTTAACATTGCCATGTCTTAGGGGCATACTTTAAAGTGTTTTTATGTACTTTGACACTGGGATGTCACAAGTAGAAGTTGCGTGGGTGTGTATCCTAAGCTCATAGTTGTTTATTTGCTTACTGAGGTCTCTTAGACTCATAATGTTAAAAAGTGAACAAATTGTTTTGCCCTTGCATCAGCACTTCAAATTTATTTAGTTTCTTTTTTCCTTATAGAGTTATTATTCTTCCATGATTTTGATGAATAAATATGAATATTTTTTAACTTAGGAGATGTTTTCATTTTGAATATTTTGAATTAATGTCAACATGGTAGCTAATGTCTATTCAGACACCTCTTCTAGTAATATAATAGCTAACACTTTTGAAGTCATTACTGTAGTGCCGGGTACAGTATTCACTCATTTAATCTACCCTACAAAGCATATGGTAATAATAAACTAATTTTTTTTTGTTGTTGGGATTTCATTGAGGGTGCTTTTAAGAAACCAGGTTGCACTGATTGCATTTGTACCATATTCTTTTTTTTTTTGCGGTTTTTGGCTGGGGTTGGGTTTGAACCTGCCACTTCCGGCCTATGGGGCCTGCTCCCTACTCCTTTGAGCCACAGGTGCCACCCTGTACTGATTGAATTTGTTAGGTAAAGTTCCTCTTAACAGTCATGTCTTGCCCCCAAAAGGTGTGTCACATACTGAGACCCCCACCCCCCTCCCTCTTTCCCTCTGGTTTTCCTTTCCCCCACCCCCCTCTCCTTCTGTCTTTGTCTCTCTGCTCTCTCCTCCACCCCCCACTGTGTACTAGGTCATTAATTGTCCTCATATCAAAATTGAAGACATAGTATTCATGCTTCTCCATTCTTGTGATGCTTTACTAAGAATAATGTGTTCCACTTCCATCCAAGTTAATACAAAGCATGTAAAGTCTCCATCTTTTTTAATGGCTGAATAGTATTCTATGGTATATACATACCATAACTTGTTAACCCATTCCTGGGTTGGTGGGCATTTAGGCTGTTTTCACATTTTGGCAATTGTAAATTGAGCTTCAATAAATAGTCTAGTGCAAGTGTCCTTATGACAAAAGAATTTTTTTCCTTTTGGGTAGATGCCCAGTAATGGGATTGCAGGATCAAATGGGAGGTCTAGCTTGAGTTCTTTGAGAGTTCTCCATACTTCCTTCCAAAAGGCTGTATGAGTTTGCAGTCCCACCAGCAGTGTAAAAGTGTTCCTTTCTCTCCACATCCATGCCAGCATCTGCAGTTTTGAGATTTTGTGATGTGGGCCATTCTCACTGGGGTTAGATGATATCTTAGGGTGGTTTTGATTTGCATTTCTCTAATAATAAGGGATGGTGAGCATTTTTTCATATTTTCCCTTTGTCTTCTTTAGAGAAGGTTCTATTCATGTCTCTTGCCCATTGGTATATGTGATTATTGGCTTTTTTCATGTGGATTAATTTGAGTTCTCTATAGATCCTAGTTATCAAGCTTTTGTCTGATTCAAAATATGCAAATATCAGAGGGAAGGAGCAAGATGGCAGCTGAGTAACAGCTTCCTTGCAACTGGGCCCAGTGAGACTGGGGAGAGAAGACTCTAGGCATCTCTGGCTGGTGGGATCTGCCCAGAAACACCCCTCTGGGGACACAGGGAGTCAGCGAGAGACTTCTGGACCCCATCAGGAGGACAAAAGCAGTGGAAAACTAGCAAGTGGTTACATGTGTTCGTTCGGTCTAAACCCGCTAGCAGCTGTGGAAGTGGGGTACTGTATCCAAACAGGCTGGCAAAGAACTGCTGATCTCAAGGGAACCACCTAACCCACCACCCCCAGAGGTTAGGGGTTTTTAAGGTTGGGTCAAAGTATCCTATGGTACACCTATAGTCCTGTCTTCCTTTTTCTGTGCCTCTCTTCTTTTTGTCAATATTCCCTTTTACTTACCCCCTCTCCTTTCTCTTTTTTCTTTTCTTTCTTCTTTTTTATCATTTCTTTTTCTTTTTTTTTCTTTTTTCTCTTTTTGCTCTTTAGTCTTCTCATCCTTCTAGTCCTGTACCAAAAGGACTCATCGAAACCCTAGTTCAGAGCCACAGTAACTCAAAGAATAAGGAATTGAAAGGAAAATTAGGGCAAGGGAACAGATAAAAGAAAACACTCATGGGGAAGAATCAGCAGAAAAATCTTAGCAACATGAAAAACCTCCCCAGCAGACCATAAGGTAGCTACTGAAGAGGATTCCACCTGTAAAGAAATGTTAGAAATGACAGAAAGGGAATTTAGAATACAGATGATGAAAACAATGAAGGAAATGATGGAAACAATGACGGAAACTGCTGATAAAGTGGAAAATAACCAAAAGGAAATCCAAAACCAGAATGAAATAAGAGATGAATGATATGAAGAATATAGAAAGGATATAGCAGAGCTGAAAGAACTGAAGCAGTCAATTAGAGAACTTAAAGATGCAATACAAAGTATCAACAATGGATTCGACCATGCAGAAGAAAGAATCTTGGAGGTAGAGGACAAAGCTCTTGAGATAACTCAGATAGTGAAAGAGGCAGAAAAGAAGAGAGAGGAAAGCAGAACATTCACTGACAGAATTATGGGACTTTATGAAGCATTCAAACATATAAGTTATAGGTATCACAGAAGGGGAAGAAGAATGCCCCAGGGGAATGGAAGCCATACTAGAGAATATTATAAATGAAAAATTTCCAAAATATCACCAAAGATTTTGGCACACTCCTTTCAGAGGGATATTGAACACCAGGTCACCTGAACTCTAACAGACCTTCTCCAAGACACATTGTGATGCACCTGTCCAAATTCAAGACAAAAGAAAAGATTCTTCAAGATGCCAGGAGAAAGCACCAGTTGACATACAGGGGCAAATCCATCAGAGTGACTGCAGACTTCTCTAATGAAATTTTTCAAGCCAGAAGAAATGGTCATCTAACTTTAATCTACTTAAATAGAACAATTTCCAACCCAGAATTCTATATCCCACTAAGCTAAGCTTAAAATTGATGGAGAAGTCAGTTGTGAGTGGCTTGGAAATCATTGCATTGTGTGAGGCTGCAGCGGAGCCTCTTTAAGAAGGTGCAAGAGGTTGGCAGCTTCATTGAAGCACATCGAGCAGTGACAGCAGCCAGGAGTCATGAGTTACAGGGGCGAACAGAACTACGGCGAGCGGGTTAATGTTAAAGAAGGAAAATGTGGAAGTCGTCATTTGACAAGTTTTATGGGTGGTGCCTGTGGCTCATCGAGTAGGGCACCGTCCTCATATACCCAAGGTGGTGGGTTCAAACCTGGCCTCGCCGAACTACAAATCAGAAAAATAGCCGGGCGTTGTGGCGGGCGCCTATAGTCCCAGCTACTCGGGAGGCTGAGGCAAGAGAATCACCTAAGCCCCAGGAGTTGGAGGTTGCTGTGAGCTATGTGAGCCATGGCACTTTACGAAGGGTGATAAAGTAAGACTCTGTCTCTACAAAAAAAAAGTGTGTATTTGAAGCTCAGGAATAAGTGAAGCTGACATTTGAAAAAATAAAGGAAAGAATGCATGCTAATTATCAGACCAGAAGTCCCACTTACAGAATATTGAGCAATTTATGTGAAGTGGGGAAGATGAAAGAAGTCAAAATTTGAAACGGAAGAATGAAGAAAAGAAATAAAAATGAAGTTAAGATAAGACGTAATCTGGAATCAGCACTACGGCTAAGAATCCTGTTCTGCCTCCAGAAGTGGAAGTGCTCACAGATTGGGGAAATCTGCAAGGCATACCCCTGCAAGATCTCACTCCAAGGAAGATTCCAGGCGTTCCAGATCAAAATCTAGGTCCAGAATCTGAATCTAGGTCTAGGTCCCGAAGAAGCTCTTGAAGGCATTATACAAGGTCATGGTCTCATTCCCTCTCCCATAGACAATCTCAGAGCAGGTGTTACAGTCGAGATTATTGCAGACGTCATAGCCACAGCCATTCTCTCATGTCTACCTGCAGGCGTCATGTTGGGAATCGGGCGAATCCTAATCCCAACTGTTGCCTTGGAGTATTTAGGTTGAGCTTGTACACCACAGAAAGAGATCTAAGAGAAGTATTCTCTAAATATGGTCCCAATGCAGATGTGTCTATTGTATATGACCAGCAGTCTAGGTGTTCAAGAGGATTTGTCTTTGTATATTTTGAAAATGTAGATGATGCCAAGGAAGCCAAGGAACATGCCAATGGAATGGAGCTTGAATTTTCATGGGAAGACCTACCTATGGCAGTTAACGCCATTGGGATTACAACAGAGGGTATGCTTGAGGCTATGATGATTGAGACTACTATTGCAGGTCATACAGCAGAGGAGGAGGAGGGGGAGGATGGAGAGCTGCTCAAGACAGGGATCACATTTATAGAAGGCAGTCTTCTTCTCCTTACTGTAGTCATGGAGGATACAGATCACATTCCAGATCTCCATTGATTCACCTCGTTGCTATTGAAGGATGAAGCTGAAGACTTTCTGAAACCTGCCCTACAGCTGGGTATTGTTTGTGGACAATATTTTATATTGTCTCGTTTAAAAAGTAAACAGTGCCTAGTGAAGTTAGGTGACTTTTACACCTTTTATGATGACTACTTTTGGTGGAGTTGAAATGCTGTTTTCACTCTACATTTGTGTAGTTCGGTGCTTTGTTGAAAGTTAAGTGTTTTCAGGAAAGTATGTTTTGCATGTTTTTTTTTACAGTCTGAATTTTGACTGCTAAGAAGTTTCCTTTGTATAAAACTTCATTTAAAAGAATTTTTTACTGAATCCACGTATACTGAAGATTGAAGCCTGTGTAAAATGCTACCAAATGGCAAAAAGCAACAATAAACAGTTCAATTAAAAAAAATTGATGGAGAAATCAAATCTTTTTCTGACATGTAAACATTGAGGAAATTTGCCACAACAAGCCTGGCAATACAGGAAATACTTCAACCTGTTCTACACACTGACCATCACAATGGATCAACAGCAAAGAACTCAGAAGTTAAAGGACAGAATCTAACTTCCACAGTGATGCAAAAGATAAAACTAAGCAATGGACTCTCACAAAATAAAATGAATAGAACACTACCACACTTATTAATTATCTCAATAAATGGTAATGGCTTGAATTTTAATCCAAATTTAAAAATTTAATTAAAAAACACAAGCCATCCATTTGCTGTCTGCAGGAAACACACTGAGCTTCAAATGACAAATTAAAAACTCCAAGTTAAGGGTTGGAAAACAGTTTTTCAGGCAAACGGAATTGAGAAGAAAAGGAGGAGTTGCAATCTTATTTTCACATACATGTGGATTGAAAGCAACTGAAGTCAAAAAAGACAAAGATGGTCACTTTATATTGGTCAAGGGAAAAATACAACAAGAAGATATTTCAATTCTAAATATTTATGCACCCAACTTAAATGCTTCCAGATTCTTGAAACAGACCTTACTCGGTCTGAGCAATATGATATCCTATAACACCATAATAAAAGGGGACTTTAGGGCAGTGCCTGTGGCTCAAAGGGGTGAGGCGCTGGCCCCATATGCCAGAGGTGGGGAGGGGGTTCAAACCCAGCCCTGGCCAAAAACTGCAAAAAAGGGGGGGGAGACTTTACCACTCCTCTTACAGAGAAGGACAGATCCTCTAAACAGAAATTAAAGATATAAGGGACTTAAAAATGAGACCCTAGAACAACTGTGCTTGATAGATGTAAATAGAACACTCTATTCCAAAGATAAAGAATATACATTCTTCTTATCACCCCATGGAACATTCTCCAAAATTGATCATCTCCTAGGACACAAAACAGACCTCAACAGAATCAAAAGAATTGAAATTTTACCTTGTGTCTTCTCAGACCATAAGGCACTAAAGGTAGAACTCAACTCCAACAAAAACG
>CAUYRH010088872.1:0-30598 GCA_963574655.1 Perodicticus potto | reverse complement strand
CAGAAAAATTATTCTTCCTGAAAGAGGATAAAATAAAAACATATTTGTATCACTGGAATTGTAGAGCTCATGCTTTTTGCTCCATTTTACACTGTTGCTACCAGTTCTCAGATAGATTTAGATTTGACGTTGTCCAGGCACACTTTATTTTGCTGCACTTTGCAGATATTACATTTTTTATCAATTGAATTTTTGGGACAACCCCGCATTAAACAAGTATATCAGCTCCTTGTTTCCAACTGCATGTGCCAACTTTGTGTCTCTGTGTCATGCTTTGGTAATTCTCACAGGATCTCAAACTTCGTCATTATTATTTTATCTGTTATGGTGATGTGTTACTATTGAGATTGTTTGGTGGCCCCATAGACTGTGCCCGTATTAGATGGCAAACTTAACTGATAAATGTGTGTGTCATAACTGCTCCACCAACAAAACCAGCCACTCCCTTGTCTCTCTACCGCCTCTCAGACCTCCCTATCACCTGGGACAAAGTAAAGAAATTAAGCTCATGAATAACCCTACAATGGCCTCTAAATGTTCCAGTGAAAGAGACTCATGTCTTTCATTTTAAATCAAAAGCTAAAAATGATTAAGCTTAGTGAGGAAGAAACGTCCAAACCCAAGACAGGCTGAAAGCTAGGCCTCTTGCACTGAACAGTTAGCCAACTTGACAATGCAAAGGAAAAGCTTTGGAAGGAAATTACAAGTGCTATTCCAGTGAACACATGAATAATAAGAGCACAAAACAGCGTTATTGTTGATATGGAAAAAGTTTTAGTGGCCTGGATAGAAGATCAAATCAACCACAACATTCCCTTGAGCCAAAGCCTAATCCAGAGCAAGACCCTAAATCTCTTCAATTCTGTGAAGGCTGAGAGAGGTGAAGAAGCTGCAGAAGAAAAGTTTGAAGCTAATAGAGGTTGGTTCATGAGGGGTTTGTTTGTTTGTTTTCAGACAGAGTTTCCAGCCATGGCATCACAGCTCACAGCAACCTCCAACTCCTGGGCTTAAGGGATTCTCTTGCCTCAGTCTCCCAAGCAGCTGGAACGATAGGTGCTCACCACAACGCCCAGCCATTTTTTGGTTATAGTTGTCATTGTTGTTTGACAGGCCCAGGCTGGATTCGAACCCACCAGCTCTGGTGTATGTGGCTGGCACCCTACCCACTGAGCACAGGCATCAACCTCATGAGGTTTAAGAAAAGAAGTCATTTCTTAACATCAAAGTACAAGATGAAGCAGCAGGTGCTAATGTAGAAACTGCAGTTATCTAGAAGATCTAGCTAAGATCATCGATGAAGGTGACTATACTATACAACAGATTTTCAACGTAACGAAACAATCTTTTATTGGAAAATGTCATCTAAGACTGTCACAGCAAGAGAGGAGAAGTCAATGCCTGGCTCCAAAGTTTCAAAAGATAAGTTGACTCTTTTGTTTAGGGGCCAACATAGCTGATAACTTTAAGGTAACTCTGATGCTTATTTATCATTGTGAAAATTCTAGGGTCCTTAAGACTTTTTCTAAATCTACTCTACCTGTGTATAAGCGAAACAAAAAACCTGGATAACTGTATATCTGTCTATAGCATGGTTTGCTAACTATTTTAAGCCCACTGTTGAGACCTACTACTCAGAAAAAAAAATACTCCTTTCAAAATATTACCATTCATTGACAACATAACTAGTCACCCAAGAGCTGTACAGGAAGACAGCACCCGTAGCTCAGTGGGTAGGGCACAGGCTGGCAGGTTTGAACCCGGCCTGGACCAACTAAACAACAAAGACAACTGCAACAAAAAAATAGCCTGGCGTTGTGGTGGGTGTGTATAGTCCCAGCTACTTGGGAGGCTGAGGCAAGAGAATCGCTTAAGCCCAAGAGTTTGAGGTTGCTGTGAGCTATGACACCATGGTACTCTACCAAAGGCGACATAGTGAGACTCTGTCTCAAAAAAAAAAAAAAGAAAGAAAAAAGATGTACAAGGAGATTAATACTGTTTTCTTGTTTGCTAATACAATATGCATTCTGCAGCACATAAATAATTTTGATTTTCAAGTCTTATTAATTAAGAAATACATTTCCTAGGTCCAGGTGTATAGCTGCCATAGATGGTGATTCCTCAGATGGATCTGGGCAAAGTTAATTGAAAATCTTCTGGAAAGGATTCCCAAATCTAGATGCCATTAAGAACATTCATAATTCATGGGAGAAGGTCAAAATATCAGCATTAAAAGAAGTTTGAAAGAAGTTGATTCCAACCTCACGGAGGACTTTGAGAAGTTCAAGACTTCAGTGGAGGTAGTAATTGCAGATGAGGTGGAAACAGCAAAAAGAAGGAGAAGTGCAGCCTGAAGATGTGACTGAACTGCAGCAATCTCACGATAAATTTGAATGGATGAAGACTTGCTTGAAGATGTACAAAGAAAGTGGTTTCTTGAGATAGAAACTTCTGGTAAAGATGCTTATGAACATTGTTGAAGCAACAACCAAGGACTTAGTACATAAACGTAGTTGATAAAGTTGGGGCAGGGTTTGAAAGGATTAAGTCCAATTTTGAAAAAAGTTCTATGGGTAAAATTCTATCAAACAGCATCATGTGCTACAAAGAAATCTTTCACGAAAGGAAGAGCCAATCAATGTGGCAAATGTCATTGTTATCTTATTCTAAGAACTTGCCTTCAGCAACCACCACCCTAATCAGTTAGCAGCCATCAACCTGGAGGCAAGAACCTTCCCCGGAGAAAAGAGTGTGACTCACTGAAGGCTCAGATGGTCGTTGGCATTGTTTAGCAATAAAGTATTTTTAAATTAAGGTATGTGCGTTATTTTTTAGATGTACAGCTACAATATAAACATAACTTTTATATGCATTAGGAAACCCCCAAAGTTCGTGTGACTCCCTGTGATACTCACTTTTGCACTGTTCTGAAACTGAACCGGCAGTGTCTCTGAGACATGCCTGTATGATTATAATTTCCTGCCAGGAAATTCTTCTTGCTTCCTCTGCTTCTTCCTGCCTACATTTCTTTTAAGATCAGAGCATTTCCATGAAGAAGACATGCCATTTACATTGTCTTGTATTTGAGGGTAAGTTTTCCTTCATGAAAGGCCCCAAAGAAGTCAAAATGTTGCCACTGTGCTCTAGCAACAGTCTGCAGCCAAGACCGGAAGTGGGAACAGTCATGGAGCACATCACGAAGGCCCATGAACCCTCTCTGGGAACCTTTTGTGCTTCCCCAGCAGCGGCAGCTTGGTAAACACTGTGCCTTTAAACTCCATCTTATTAGCGTTAACAGAACTTGCCGACTCTGCCTTAATCAACTCAGTGTTCCTTTCAGGCCTGGGGACTGGCTTGGTTTTGCCTTCTATTTTTCCCAAGGTCAGAAATTACTTTATAGTTCACTGGGTTCAATTTCCCTTTGGAAAAGCACTAAGATAGCTTTTAACTAAAGGTTCTTTTCCTCCCTTGAAATGCACTGAACTCTCAACTAAGGCTCCTGGCCTTAAATCACCAATTCCTCCTTGCTTTCCCTCCCCTGAGAACTAACCCTGAAGGGCAGTAAATTTGTTTAACCTTTGTTGGTACAAATATGAAAGGCAGCTGCCTCTCTTCAGCTAACATTTGAATCAGTTTATGGTATTTCTGTCTGGAGTCTGGCATTTCTTTTTTCTCTCTTTTTTCTTTTTTTTGAGACAGAGTCTCACTACATCACCTTGGGTCGTGTGCCGAAGCATCACAGCTCACAGCAACCTCAAACTCTTGGGCTTAAGCGATTCTCTTGCCTCAGCCTCCCAAGTAGCTGGAAGTATAGATGCCTGCCACAACACCTGGCTATTTTTTGGTTGTAGTTGTCACTGTTGTTTGGCAGGCCTCGGCTGCATTCAAACACACCAGCCCTGGTGAATGTGGCTGGCATCCTAGCTGCTGAGCTACAGGCACCGAGTCTAAGGTCTAGCATTTCTTGAAAGTCTTCTCTGACCCTCTTCCACAAAAGTGGCAGAAAATGAGAAATACAGAGTTTGAAAGAGGTAAACGAGATAGATCAGGAGCCCTGGCATTCAGGAGACCTGAGGAGTGGAAGGGCTGCTCTGACCCTCCTTAGAATCCAGCTCAGCCTCCCCAGGTGTCCCCCCATCCTCTTCAACTCCCCCATTCTGGGCTGGCCTATACCTCTGCTCTGCCCCCCATTCTAGAATTCCTAGGCAAGAAAGGGCTTTCCTTCTGGGGCCTAAGACTTTGATGTATTATCTTTCCTTCAACATTAATCAAGGTCTCTCAGGCTTGGGTCCCTACAAGCCCCACCCTTACTTCTTGTGTTAGTTAAGATAACACTAACTAGGCCGGGTATAGTGGCTCATACCCATAACCCTAGCACTACTGGAGGCCGAGGCAGCTGGATCGCTTGAGCTCAGTAGTTCGAGACCAGCCTGAGCCAAGAGCAAGACTCTATTTCTACTTAAAAAAAAAATAACCAAGCGTTGTGGTAGGCACCTATAGTCCCAGCTACTCAGGCAGCTGAGGCAAGAGAATCGCTTGAGCCCAAGAGTTTGAGGTTGCCGCGAGCTATGACACCATGGCACTCTATCAAGGGTGACAGAGTGAGACTCTGTCTCAAGAAAAGATAACACTAACTACTATAACAAATAATCCTAAAAATGCACATGGCTCAAATAGGATACAAATTTATTTCTTACTCATGTAAAGTGCAAAATGGGTCTTGTTGACTGGCCAGCAGCTCTCCTCTCAGCAGCGGTCAGTGTCCAGGCTCCTTCCTCTCTCCTGCTCCACCATCTTCCTCCCTTGGCTCCCAAAGTGGAAAGAGGAAGTCACAAAGGACTGTGCGGGGGAGACTCTCATGCAGCAGGCCTCCAAGTGGCACTTAGCTTCTCCTCACCTGCTGTCACTAGAACCCAGTCATGTGGCCACAATGGGGGTCCCAGAGGGGCTGGCAAATGCAAGGTCACTGTGCGTCCAGGAAAAAAGGACCAGTCTCTGCTCGCCCCTGAACTTCACTTACTTCCTATTTTGCCTGCAGGATCTTCACCAGTGCTAAGGCAGCTGGTTCTTACTTTGTAGTGACGTTCAGCTGCTTCACTCATTTTTCTAGACAGGATGGTGTTACCTCCACATCAATTCCAGGATGTGGTGGTAGCTCCCTCAGGCACTCCATTGAGAAGCATTCAAGCCTCCCTGCGTCTTGACTGCCAGGATTGACTGATGCAGAGTGGCTGTGGTGGGCATGATACCTTTCCTTTTTGGCATCTTGCTTCACAGCATTTTGGGAGGTTTATTTCCTTAGTGGCCATGTTGTGACAATGGCTGGTGCCATCAGCCCAGAGGCCTATTGCTTTTATATTACTTCCTTTCAACCACCCCTAGGGTGTTGCCCTGCTCCTATTTTATACCTGTAACCCCTCTGGGCCCAGCCTCTGTTTTCCTGGCTCATGTCAGCAATCTGTAGAGCAGACCTGTCTTGTATAAGGTTAGTCAGTGAAAGAACAGATTGTGAAAGGCAGTGCATTGGATGGTCTGCTGTAGGAAGGGGCCTCCTGGGCTGCACCAGGCTGAAGGCAAGAGAGTAGCCAGAAGTCCTGAGATCTGATCAAAATGACAGAGAAATCTGGCTCAGAGGCCCCCTCTCTGCACCTTGCCCTCCCTCAGTTCCACCATGGCTGAAGCTGTGCGGCTGAGATCTGGTGTCAGAGCAATTTGTGAGCTTGTGCCTACTCACACCCCTTTGGAGATCTTTATCATTTGCATTGACTTTCTCCATTACAACAAATTGTCCACATCCCTTTCTAATGACAAACAAGATGCAAATACCTTCAAATATCTTCCCCAGGTGTGCTTCTCTAAGGCAACAGAGTCCCAGGATTAATCCAGCTGTGAGGGGCAGGAGAGAGAGGGCAAGAACTTCAAGTGCCTAATCCTGAAAGGGAAACAAATGGCCCAGACAATGTTCATCAGAAACACTAGACAGATTGTTAAAATTACAGATCCCTGGGCCTCAGCACAGAACCGCTGAATTCAGATCTCCAGAAGCAGAGTCCCCCTTGGCTGCATCAACAGCATCCAGTGAGCCAGATGTACAGGAAAGTTTTGGAGCTATTGGCTTCAAGAGTCAGTTCTATGGAATCTGAAATGAAATATGCTCCAGAGAGACTCTAAGACATCATGATTCTATAACATTAGGAATAGAAATAGAATTAGTAATGACAGCTAGCACTTCCTAATCATGTCCCACGAGCCAGGTGCTCTTTCTAAACACTTTACATGGTTTATTTCCTTCTCACAGTAAATATGAAACTATTGTCTCCATTTTATAGGTTTTCCTAATCTATAGAACAGAGACACAGACAGGGTTTTCCTGAGATCACATAGATAGTAAGTAGCAGAGCCTAAATTTGTTCTTAACAAGTCTTAGCCATTATGCTGCAGTATTGCCCTTTCTCCTTATCGGGTGTGGGCGTTGAAAGAGGAGAGGTAGTCTAGAGAGGGCCGAGAGGAGGAAAATAGGATTGCTGGGCTCCGTCTTTCTTGCCTATTAACAATCCCCTCTACACTAATAAGAAGAGTAATAAAGGGTATCAGAGAAGGGGGTTGAGAAAGAAAGGGCTCTCCTCTCTGCATTTCAGCCTGGCCACTCTGACAATCACTTCCTGCTGGCCTACCCCTGCTTCCCAGGAGTGGCCGAGTCTGTTCCCTTTGTCTGCTATATTCCCTTCTCTTCACTGACAAGGTCCCTTGAACATCCTTCAATTCTCCCTGGGAAGCCTTAGATAACCTTCCACCCTGACAGAGCCTGTCATGACTTTTTGACCTTCTTTTGCAATTTTAGGTATTCACATATTTCTCTGGTAATTGTTCCCTGAAAGCAGGAATTCCATAGTCCTGTTTATCAGTGTAGTTCCCATGTTTGGCACATAAAGACACTTAATAAATGTTGTATGTGCCAGGCACCACTAGGCCCTGTGCATCTATGGAGATACACGGACATTCTCCTGCTCACAAAGAATGCGCATCTTGTTAAGAAGAGCGAATGTGCTCCTAAGAACAGATAGAATTAGAGGCATTGCTAGTCTACCACGTCACTGTGGGTCAATCACTGCCCCGCTTCCTCTTTTCTTCCTAGTTTCAAGAGTTTATAAAGCCTTTGGAGATAGTCCCTATAATTCTGTTATCTCTTGTCTGTTTCCACATAGAGACATCTTTAAATAGACCCTATAGACCTATGGTTTGGAGGGTGGGGAGGGCAAGAGAGAGGTAGCTGGAAAGGCCACATCCCATGTGCTCTGGGGTAGAATGGTGGTGTCACAGTGGGGAGGAGAGGAAAAGTGACAGAGGCCCTGGGACCCTAGGGAAGAAATAAGAGGTTTCCCAGAGAACCAGCCTGGGAAGATGCAATATTCCTAGGGGGTTACTTGTAGGTCTTAGGCACCAGTCCAAGGCTGCTTTCTAGTCTGCCTATTTGAGGGGGGGTGGCAGGGTAGACATGGCTGTCCTTGTGGCTCCTTCTCCTTAGCTAGCTCTGCTCAGACACCCAGCTCTAAGACCAGATCATCGGTCCCAGTCTGCTACACAAGAATTGCTTAGGCCTTGCATACTAATTGGCTCCTCTCTGCAGCTCCAGGAACTTAATTGTGAGCCCATCACGACCTCTTCTGTCCTCAGATAGGAATGTGCACAGACTTGCAGCAGAAACCCGGGATTGCATAGGGACGGTAGGTTGGAGGGTGGGGTGGGACACCTTGGGTGTTAAGCTTTGCCTGAGTTGATACACAGTCATCTTCTGAAGGATTAGATGAAGCAACAAATTCAGGAGGCCCAGCCAGAGCCACAGAGGTCAAGGAGGCAGAGGCATCCCATAAATTTCCCCAGTGGAAAATCAAGTGTCAGGACACAGGGTGGAAAAGTTAATGGATCTCCCAGATCCTGGCTATTTGCTTTTTTCTTCAGACACTTCCCAAATAACTTGCCCAGGTCTGGCCAGTCCCTCAGCAGAGCCTGGATGGATGAAGTTAGGGTGAGAGGTCAGCATTTCCAGTAGGACCCCAGGGCCTCAAGGAACCCGATCTGTGTTCTTTCCAGAATGAATCAGCACAGGCTGCCCCAGCAGGTAGCCTTGCCTGGTTGCCATTCCAGCAGGGCCACAGTACAGTCCTGTCCCTGTCCTGGTCCTGTGCAAGAGGGATTTAAGGTGCTTGAGCCCAGTGCCACATCCCCTGGCACTTATACAACTCTGACTTCAGCCCCCAGTTATGCCTTGCTCTGAGCCCCAGTACCTTATACCATGAGGCCCTGGACCTCTCCACCAGCCCCACAGAGAAGGGTCTGTCTGCTCAACCCTTGCCTCTGGGAGCTATCTCTTTTTTTTTTTTTGAGACAGAGCCTGAAGCTGTCACCCTGGATAGAGTGCCATGGCATCACAGCTCACAGCAACCTCCAATTCCTGGGCTCAAGCGAGTCTCCTGCCTCCGCCTCCCAAGTAGCTGGGACTATAGGCGCCCACCACAACGCCGGGCCATTTTTTTGGTTGCAGTCACCATTGTTGTTTGGCGGGCCCGGGCTGGATTCGAACCTGCCAGCTCAGGTGTATGTGGCTGGTGCCTTAGCCCGTTGAGCCACAGGCGCCGAGCCCTGGGAGCTATCTCAAATCCTGCCCCTCCTGCTCTTGCCCAGGAACAGAAAATCTCAATTAGACATCCATAATAGCCATTCTTAATCAAACACATCACACTTGCCTACTTTTTCTCCCGAAGCCAGACCTAAAATTCCCTTAACACAGAACTCCAAACAGCCAGCACTAATCCATTAGAGAAAGTGTGGGAGATAAAACTTATTTGCTCTTTCTTTTTCTTCCCCAGGATCTGAGTCTTGCCAGCAGCTAAGGTCTCTCACTGGACCACACTGCCACAATTTCCAAACACATCCACCTGTGTAACCCACATCTCTGTGCTGTGCTCCACCTGCAGGTAAAACCTGGCCATTTTGCCTTGGGACACTCAACTCTAGGGGTTCCTGAACCATCACCTACTGTATTTCCCCCACCCCCGCTATGTTCTGCTTGCCAGGCTAGACCCCTCCTAGCTCCTACAGCTGGGTCCCTCAGCAAGGGCTGCCCCAATCCCAGGGGCAGATCCAAGGCATTCCTTGCCTTCCTGTCCTGTCTCAACTCATCAAGCTGAGCCCCAAATATGGCAAGAAACTAAAAAATGCTAATTAGGATTTCAATTGCTTTACCCTCCTAATCTCAGAGGAAGATTTGCATTATTCTACCCTTTTAGGAAAGGGAGGGTGGATTTTGAGGAGCAAAGAAGGTACAGGACTCTTATCTAGCTCTTAATCCACAATGGGGAAATATCCTTGATCAGGCTGAGCCAACTCCCAGAGTGTAACCAGCCCCACCAGCTACATTTGATTTCTCACCCACTAAGAAAGCAAAGCACATGATCTCCGTGTACCTTAGAGGAGGTCTCGGCTTTTGCTCAGCAACAGACTCTCCCCTCAAACTCCCTGCATGCTGCTTGCTGCCAAGTCCGTGTATATGACTCTGTCCTTGTCCTAGATAAGTCTAAATTCTACTTAGTGAGTATCTCCTGGGTGCATCTTGGGACACACTGAATTCATGCATATCTAAGGCTCTTCTGAAACTTTGTGTTTCAGAATCACCTACAAGCTAGTTAAAATACAGGTTCTTGGGCCTCACCCTATTTGAAATAAGAATCTCCTGGATAAGGGCTTGAGAATCTGTTTTTTTAGCTCCCTGGACTAGTGAGCCTTTAAGCGAAGTCCCCAAAACAGGGGCTTCAGCAAAACCTGAGAACTTATTATAATAGAAATGCAAATTCTCCCTTTCTATTCCAGACTCACTGAGTTAGAGACTCTGGAGATAGGGCCCAGCAATCTGTTTTAACAGTCCTTCAGATGATTCTGATTCACACTCAAGTCTGAGAACCACTGCGCTGGGTAGTTCTGAGCAGGGTTAAGCTTGGGAGCCATTGATCTAATGTCCCTGTGGATTCTGATTCCAGGTCTAGCCCTTTGGGCCCATCCAGTGCAGCCCAGGTGGTGGGGAGCAAACACTGGGACATCGTCAGTCTTCCCTAGCAACTGGCCTGTTGAAAGAAAGTGCTGGAATAGACTGTTGATATACCTGGCAGCAGTTTCTGCTGACCGCTAGACAGCCAGCCAGGCAAAGCCCCTTCTGAAAGGTTCTATTCAAAGCTGTTAGATGAGCAAACACCACTGCTTTTTTTCCCTTCCCCTGCACCTGGAGCTGTGAGCAGAACTGTTGGCAGCTGTGGCTGTGGATCTAGAAAAGGACAGGGCAATCCTCACCTGCTGGGGAGCTGGGGAAACGGTTCGGAAGAGAGAATATCTACCGGTTGGAAGAAACCCAATCCCTCTTCTGCACCCCCAGCACAACGCTTACATTTAGAAGGTGTCTGGTTGTGCTGAATGCTCACAGATGGAGTCTCCGTGGGCTCTCTCAGTCTGAGGAGACAGGTGGACAGGCTGACCACAGACAATCCAACAGCAGTATTAAATCCAGATGGGAAACTCATAACCCAGTCAAGGGTGAGGGCACTGTAGGCTAGGAGCTGTGGATCACTACTGTTATAGACAAAGCAGAGAGTTCAGTCTGTCCTGTCCTTCAAGACCCACATCACGTGACCAAAGCCAGGCTTTGTGCTGAATTGGCCACTGCCCAGAGGGAATTACATAGCTGTGCACCCTGTCTCAGAGGTCTAGCCATCTTAATCATTTCCACAAGCCAGTACGCGTCTTGGTTTCTGGTTTCAACTACAGTTTATTTATTCAATCTCCTATCCTCTGATTCACTCAAAGACCAGGAATGAACCCTCTGGTATTTTACTAAATTGTAAGGCTTTGACTGTGTTGAATTTGAATCTCGGAAGGGGTCAACATGCACTTCAGCACCCCTCATATTCCAGGAAACCATTCTCACTAGCCGTGTGATTGGGTAACCTTCTTGCCCTTTCCCAGCTCAATCTCCTGATCCATAAAATAGGAATGATACTGTCAACTGTACAATACTCTTACATCCCATTACAGTCATTTAACAGATTCTAATTTCCTACCCACTTTCTCCTTTCAAGTGAGCAGCCAGCGCCCGAGGGCACAAATTGGTAGAAGTGGAGTCTGAGTCTGGATTTTTCTGTCTCTCCACCTAGAATACCATCATAGTAAGTTGAATTGTGTCCCCCAGAAAGAAAGGATGAAGTCCTAGTCCCCTGTGAATGTGCTCTTAGCAGAAAGAGAGTGTTTGCACATATAATCAAGTTAAGATGAAGTCATATTGTATTGGGGCAGGCCCTAAATCCAATGACTGGGGTCTTTATAGGAAAAAGGAGGTGCACATTTGAGTACAGAGGCACACAGGGAGACCATGTAAAGAGAGAGGCAGAAATTGGCGTGATGCAGGAACAAGCCAAGGGACTACAAGAATTGCTGGGAGCCAACTGACTCCAGGAAGAAGCAAGGAAGTGTTCTTCCCTGGAGCCTTCAGACAGTGGCCCTGCCTGTATCTTGATTTCAGACTTCTAGCCTCTAAACTGTGAGAAAATAGACTTCTGTGTTAAGCCACCCAGTTTGCAGTCATTTGTTCCAACAGCCTTAGAAAACTAATACCACTGTCTTCCCGCAAACCGGGAGCACAGCTGCTAACATTTCCTTGGCTGGCCCCGTGCCCATCTGCAGCCTTCCCTCTCCTGCTGATCTTCACCTTTATCTGGCTCTCCCTAAAACAGAATAATATTTCATATGTGAATCATTCTTTAATAGTTTACAGGGCAGAATCAATAATATCCAAGTTTGTTCTCGATCCTCACAACCACCCTGAGAGTTTTAAGGTTACTTGGCCCAATTTTATAGATGTGAAAACTGAGGATCAGAGAGATTAAGTGACCATCCTATGATCATCTCATGACAAATAAGTGGAAAAGCCAAGATTGAACCCAGATATTCTGGCCATTAAGCCAGGGTTCTTTTTCTCTAATGTTTTTAAACTGTGAAGTATAATAACACACAAATATAAAAATGCCCCCAAATAATAATGTATATAGCTCAAGGAAAGCTGCATAACCACATAAACACCATCTGGGTCAAGTAATGGAACATCGCCCCTGCCAATCACTCCCTCGCCCCATGTGATGACTGTCACTGGACCACGCATCCCATTCTGGCCTCTGTGTCATTAAGAATCAATGGAGGTGGCAGTAAAAGAGGTATGTATGCTGGGGGACCCCTTAGACTCTTTCCCAAAGACTCAGGATTTCCCTGGAGCTATGCCTCTCTAGGGCTCTTCTTCATCCCTTTCCTCTTTTTTTTTTTGTCAGTTTGTCACCCTCAGTAGAGTGCTCTAGCATCACAGCTCACAGCAACCTCAAACTCTTTAGTTCAAGCAATCCCTTGGCTCAGCCTCCCAAATAGGTAGGCCTGCAGGCACCTGCCACAATACCCGGCAATTATTAGAGACAGGGGTCTCCAGTCTTGCTCTTGCTCAGACTGGTCTTGAACTCCTGAACTTAAACAATCCACACACACACACACACACACACCCCACCCCAGCCTTCCAGAGGGCTAGGATTACAGGAGTGAGCCACCTCCTCCAGCCTTTCATCCCTTTCTTTAGGGAACAACACAAAAACACATAGCTCCCACTGGTCTTGACATTTTCAGAACCATAAAAGCTAGGAGTTCCTGCCACTTTTTAGAAGCAGTCAAACCATAGACTTTAAATCAGAAAGGAGGGAGAAGGAGAAGGGAAAAGGATAGATTCAAAGGCTGGGATCACAGATGGGTTGAAGAAACAAAGCAATAATTATCAAGTCCCCCAGGACAGCCTGTCTACCACTTCTCTCTCCTTCCCTTCTATCAGCGATATCTCTGCTATACTGGCAGGACTCAGCAAGACTTAGAGAAGTTTAGCCTAATCTTGCCCAGAGGCAGGGATGAACCGCACAGCTTTTTTTTGCTTCTTCGTACCTGAGTATGTGGCCTCCCTCTGCTCCAGGAGTCTATCTGTGTTCTTACTCCTGGTATCAGAGGAGGGCGTAGGAGCAGCGGAGAGTAAGAGAATGGGTTTAGTCAGAAGGCTCCCGCCAGGAATTTGAACTGTTATTCTCTTGCCTGCTATTCTTTCCTGGAAAGCCACTTAATGCCTCTGGGCTGTAGATTCTGCCCTCTGAAGCCAGGGCCACAGGTCACCTCCCTCTGGGGTAGTGGTACATTAACACTGATGCAGACATGAGATGCTTGCTCATGACCCAGATGAGAAGTGACAAGCAGAAGGATCCTTCTGTAGTGGACAAGCCTCCAGGCCATACATGCCCCTGGGCTGCCCCAGGGTAAGATGCAAGGCAGCTACTGCTGCAGATGGACCCACAAGGCAGGAAAATGAGAGGCTCTGGAGGGAGGATGGGCACTCAGAAGAAGGGACAACTTAGCCAGCCGTCAGTTACAATCAGTGTCACTCTATCTGCCTCCAGGGTTGCTGTGGCCAAGGCAATGGGAAAAGATGAGACTGGTGAGGGTTAGGTAAAAGAACTCTCACTGCTCAGTGGTCTGGTACCTTTTCCTTGGGCTAGGGTGGGTCAGGTCTTTGAGCCCATGGGGAAATTCAAGTGGGGGAAATTCTTGGCCTGAATTCCAATAAGTTTGGCTTTCCGAGCTAGGGATTGGAAGCCTTCCATTTGGTTCTGATTCTGTTGCTTAGAGCATACTTGAGTAAGTCACTTACACATTCTGATCCTCAGACAATGACAATCTTTTTTCACTTACTGAGCACACATTATGTGCTAGGTAATGAGCTAGGTGCTTAATGTGCATTTTCTCTAACAATGGCTTCCCTGTTTACCTCATAGGGATATTGTGGGGATCAAATAAAAAATCTTTTTTTTTTTTTAGAGACAGAGTCTCACTCTATCACCCTCGGTGGAGTGCCATGGCATCACACAGCTCACAGCAACCTCCAATTCCTGAATCTAGGCGATTCTCTTGCCTCAGCCTCCCAAATAGCTGGGACTACAGGCGCCCACCACAACGCCTGGCCATTTTTCCATTTTTGCAGTTCAGCCAAGGCTGGGTTTGAACCCGCCACCCTTGGTATATGGGGCCAGTGCCCTACTTGATGAGCCACAGGCGCCACCCAAATTAAAAATCTTTCCTCAAGGCTTTGTGCCTGTGGCTCAAGCGGCTAAGGCACCAGCCACATATACCTGAGCTGGTGGGATCGAATCCAGCCCAGGCCCACCAAAACAACAAGACGGCTGCAATCAAAAAACAGCCGGGCATTGTGGAGGGCGCCTGTGGTCCCAGCTGCTTGGGAGGCAGAGGCAGGAGAATCGCTTGAGCCCAGGAGTTGGAGGGATTGCTGTGAGCTGTGATGCCACAGCACTCTACCCAGGGTGAAAGCTTGAGGCTCTGTCTCAAAAAAAAAAAAAAAAAAAAAAAAATCGGTGGTGCCGGTGGCTCCAAGGAGTAGGGCGCCTGCTCCATATGCCAGAGGTGGTGGGTTCAAACCCAGCCCCGGCCAGAAACTGCAAAAAAAAAAAAAAAAAAAAATCTTTGCTCAAGAGAATCACTTAAGCCCAAGAATTTGAGGTGGCTGTGAGCTGTTACACCATGGCACTCTACCGAGGGCAACATAGTGAAAATCTGTCTCAAAAAAAAAAGGGTTTGCTCAAAGAGCTAAAGAGAATTACTAATGATCTAGCAATTCCACTCCTGGATACATACCCCAAGGAATTGAAAATAGCGATTCGAACAAATACTAGTCTCCAAATACTCATAGCAACTCTATTCACAATAGCCAAAAGGTGGAAACAAACCAAATGTCCATCAACAGACGACTGGGCAAACAAATTATAGTATATAGAGAAGATAGAGTATTATTCAGCCATAAAAAGGAATGACTGTACTGATACATGCTACAACTTGGATAAGCCTTGAAGGCATTAAGCTAGGTGAAAGAAGCCAGACACAGAATCACATATTATAGGATTTCTTTTATAGGAAATATTCAGAACAGGCAAATCCGTGGAGAGATGGCTTAGTGGTTGCCAGGGAGTGAGTAGAAAGGGACTAGGGAGTAATTGGTTCATGAGTATGGGGTGCTTGGGGTAACAGAAAACTTGGAACTACCAAGGCAAGGTGACCTCACAACACTGTGGATGCACTGAGTGCCACTGAATTACACACTTAAAAATGGCTAATGATATATCATGTGAATGTCACCTTAGTAAGATATATAAATATCTATCTGTACGGAAGCCTTTGCACTGTGTAAAAACATCGTTGCGCATGACTGCCATCTAACCTATTCCTCTAAAATGAGAAGGAATAAGGGCAGCTTGCCTTTAGCTTTCCTCTAAAAGCATATTACAGCCATGCTCCACTGCATATGGTTGAATTCAGCCTCCTGGGTCAGTGTTGTTGCCAAACTGCACAAGCGTATGTTATCCACGCATACACTGATGTGCCCACACAGGCTGCGGTGCTCGGGGGTACACAGATCTCACATGCAGCGCCCCTTTGCAGTAAGCAAGGGTGCCTGAGAGCCCCTAATTTGCCCATCTCAAGTAGTAGGGAATTATCAGCCAAGATGAAGAGTTTCTGCTAGCATTGAGCCTCTTCATGCTGAACAGTGCTTCAGCAGGGCTCAGATAAAGGCGGGACAGTTTCCTTAGATAATAACAAGTGGCAGGCCAGTGGGGAGTGGGAGGCTGTGAGGGTAGTGGCCATAATGAAATGTGTAGGCAGGATTTGCTTTTAGCTAATTAATAGTGTGCCACACCCCCCTGGCACCTCCTCCCCAGCTGACCTCCAAGCACTTGAAAGGTACTGCTTTCCTTCAGGAGAGTCCCTGGAGAAGCAGGGGCAGGCAGGGAGCCAGAACGTGGTAGGGATGGCTGTGCACCATAGGGAAGGGAGAGCAGCTGAATTCTTGTTCTGGACAGTCTAGGATTAGTAAATGGGTCTCCTCCACCAATTGCACTGGTTTTTGTTTCTTTCTTTCTTTTTTTTTTTTTTAACACTTTATGTAAAGATCCCAGCAGGGCTGAGCAGACAGAGAAGTGTGGAGCTGTTCCAGAGCTTACCAGGTAAATGCTACTTTCTTCAACTACCAAGGAGGGGGGTCATCAGCTCTCCTCTATCCATGACCTCCACCACTACCCCTGAGGACACGGGTCTAGCAGCCTTCTACATCGGCTTCTGCATTGACCTCTGCGTCAGCTGCCTTGCTGCCCCTGAGGATGCAGGTCCTAATGACTCCAATTGAGTTGAACCAGGTGACCTCTCTGAATGGCAAAGCTTACAGTGGAAGTGAGCTCATGCCGCTGGACTCCTGTGCCCTGGGTTGGAACTGCAGTGACCACACGAGCTGCCTAACTGTTGGGGGCCTGCCAGAAGTACTCCCTGTTCCCTCCACCTGGTGGCCAAGCCCACTCAGATCCCGGATACACAATCCCTGGGCAATGACTCCTTGGTACTTCTTTGCATTTCCTCCAGGCCTGGGAGGTACTGAGTCCATGTGAAGCTCCTGGCAGCTGAGCACTGAGCTGAACTCAACGGCCACCGTGTGGGTGGACCTCCATCTCTGCACAGACAAGAGTCTGAGTGAGGTTCTGGGGGAGGGAGAGGGAGCTCCTACAAGCTGGTCAAAGTGCTTGTACCTGCCCTCCTTCCCTACACGTGTGCAAAGACACACGCACACTCACCTTTGCAAGGGGCAAGCATTGCTTGGCAAAAAAGGGTGAATAATGCCGAAGGGAGGAGGTTTGTCAGAGCGTGATCCTTCATGGCTGAAGGAGCACCCAGCCTAAGGGAGTGGAGGAAGAAAAAAGAAGAAAGTGAGCAAAGGAAAACAGGCATAAAAGAAAACAAGAAAGAATAGCAACAAAATCTGACTTTCCTGTACCAAAAAACAGCTGGTGCTCTCATATAATCACTTCTATGTTAAATTAAAAGAAGGCTCACACAGACAGAGGAGAGGACACTAATTAAAGCAACACCTTTGTGCCTGAACCCCAATCACTTCTTCCCCTTACTTAAGATGCTGTCACTGATGACATCGTCACACATCCCTGAGCCTCCACAGGGCTCCCCGTCCAGGGCTGCAGAACAAAGACATGACCAGGCAAGAATATCTCCTAGCTGCTAACCTTTCTTTATTTCCTTCCAAAGAATTGGCAATGCTCTTCTTCAACAAACCTACAGTAGCCAGCTAAAGTCCAAGTCCTTTCTGACTTACAGGGCTTCCTCCTGTCCCCTCCAACCCCTCAGCTCTGCCCCTCATTCCTTCCTCCTCATTCCTGCAGTTCTCTTCCCTCCTGTTGAGGCAAGACGGTGTGTCTGGCAGCTGTCAACCCGATGCAATTTAGCAAACCTTTACTGAATATCTACAACGTCCTAGATATGGGTGCAGAGTAGGGGGAGTTCTTCCTTCAGGGCCAAAGTCAAAGAATAATTAGGCAAGAATACAGAAAAAGAAAGACAAAACCCCTCTAGGTTTGGTTTGCATGAAAACCAGGTTCTAGAGGGTGGAGAGGACAGGGTAAGCCTGGCCTTTTGTAGTAGGTCGGGTGAATCCTGCTATGACGGGCTCTAAGATGAAGCCAGACTCTGGCAAGGACACCCTAGGAGTAGATCTGTTTGGGCTGGGGCTTTCTGGGAGAGCTCTTTTCCAACTAACACTCCCAGGTGGGCATAACTGACTCCTGTAGACAAGTATGGGCTATAATACGGGTCTCAGCGACAATGCTGAGTACCTCTGGGACTGCCCTTCTCCACCATTGGAGGTGGATGAGGAGGGAGGCCCCACTAGTTTCCACCCTGCAGACAGACATGGTGGTGAAGAGCTGGGAGCATCTGTGACAGCCCAGGAGAATCTCTTGTATATTTCCCTGAGAAGGGTTAAGGACTCATCGACAACAATGAGTCATGGTGGCCCTCAGGGAGGCAGTGTAGTCAAAAAAACCC
The DNA here is from genome assembly GCA_963574655.1 of Perodicticus potto. Classification (NCBI taxonomy): domain Eukaryota; kingdom Metazoa; phylum Chordata; class Mammalia; order Primates; family Lorisidae; genus Perodicticus; species Perodicticus potto. The sequence goes on along the minus strand of CAUYRH010088872.1, from coordinate 12,595 downwards.
TGACAATTGGTCCCAGTTTGTTCCATTCATTGGTTCATTCATTCATACTATGTGTAAATGCCAGATGCTGGGCTTGTGTTTAAATCTCGGTTCACCTCTTTGAGCCTTGGTTTATCTTGTGTTAAATAGCTATAATTGTAGCTGTGTTTCAGAGCTTCGTGAAGATTACATACGTAGAGGACCTAGCCTAGAGCCTTTAAAAATATTAATTCCCTTTTGCTTCCTTCTTCCAAGTCTCCAGCAGGAAGGCACCTCCTTCTAATCCTAGACCCCACACCCCAGTACTCCCCTCAAACCAGAACACATTTGCTTCTGGAAGGTGCTGTTTTGTTGAAGTTGATGAAAGGGGGAGCTGAAAAAGAAGGAGCAATGGATTAGGAGAGAGGGGCAGGTCCAAAGGAAATGGAGCAGGACAGACAGAAATGCCTTAGGGAAGTGAAGTTTGAGACTGCCTTTTGACGCTGGCTGCTGGCAGGGAGGTGAGGGGGGGAGAAAATTCTCCCACAGGGTGTGTTTCTTAAAGTGGTTGGAGACCTAAGAAGTGGGAGGTGGGAGAGGGAGTGAATCGTTCTGTATCTTGATTGAAGATCAAAACAATTTCTATTCTTGCAAATTCCCTTAGAAATATAGCCTCATGGGGATTGGGGAGGGAGTTTATTTCTTCATAAAGCTTTAACAAGCAGCCTGGCTAGGAGCCATTTGGCAGATTTCCCAGCTGGGAAGTTGTGGAAGAAGCAACAGTGCCCCCCAGAATGCTGAGCAACAGACAAAGGGAGACGGGTGTGTAGGTCCCTGCCCTTGGTAATCCTACAGCTGAGGTGCATCCCCGAGATGCAAGGGGCAGCTGTCTAAGCTCCCCCTCCAGTGACTGAGGAGCTGACCAGCCAAACCTAATGGCCTAAAAGCGTGCTGCTCAAGTTGGGTTTGCAGGGGGATTCACCAAGCCCTGAGAAAAGCATGATGTGTCTAGAGCACCATTTTTTTTCTTTCTTTTTTTTTTTTTGAGACAGAGTCTCACTATGTTAGCCTCGGTAGAGTGCTATGGCGTCACAGCTCACAGCAACCTCAAACTCTTGGGCTTAAGTGATTCTCTTACCTCAGCCTCCAAAGTAGCTGGGACTACAGATGCCCACCACAATGCCCAGCTATTTTTTTGTTGTTGTTGTTATTGTAGTTGTCATTGTTGATTTTAGCTGGCCCAGGCCAGATTCGAACCCACCACCCTCCGTGTATGTGGCTGGCACCCTACTCACTGAGCACAGACACCACCTAGAGCACCATTTTTATTCAAGGAGCTTTTGTGGAGGGTAGGGGAAAATTCCATGAAATAAACATGAGTATTTTGTACAAATAAAATGCAAACTTCACATGATTTTTTAAATACCAAATGTAAGATTTTACCTTGAGTGGGATCCTTGGATTATGCCCCTGGATCACACAGAGGTACATGATCATTCTTCTATCTATCTTTTTGCAAAGAAGTTTAAACAGCCCCTCTTCTAGAGCTAGATGTTTGGGGATTATTTTAGAGGTCATCATGTCCATCCCTTACCTCCATATAGCATTCTCAAACCTGGCTACACATGAAAATCATCAATCAATCAATACAAAGGATGCCAGGTCCCATCTGGCATCTGAAGCACAGATTCTGCTTCATTAATCTGTAATGGGGCTGGGCTTGGGTCTTTTCCAAAGCTGTCCCACTGGTTCCCACGTGCAGCCAGTGCTGAGAACCGTCCCTCTATTTTTTTTAATTTTTTTTTTTTGAGACAGAGCCTCAAGAAGTCACCCTGGATAGAGTGCTGTAGCATCACAGCTCACAGCAACCTCCAATTCCTGGGTTCAAGTGAGTCTCCTGCCTCTGCCTCCCAAGTAGCTGGGACTACAGGCGCCCGCCACAATGCCCGGCCTTTTTTTTTTTTTTGGTTGCAGCCGCCATCGTTGTTTGGCGGGCCCGGGCTGGATTCGAATCCGCCAGCTCAGGTGTACGTGGCTGGCGCCTTAGCCCGTTGAGCCACAGGCACCGAGCCGAGAACCGTCCCTCTAAATGAAGGGCTGTACTGCCTGAAGCCTAGATGCTTTGGGCTTACTGAATCCTCAGTTCTGTTTTTTCCTACAAGTGTCAGATTTATAGGCTATTTTCTTTCTAAGCTGCCACCATCCATTCCTAACAAAATCATCTTCCTTCCAATCCTCCCATACATTAGGGCATAAGGTTCTCTTTTCTACCCCACTAACTAGTTTCTAGACCATCACACAAAGTGAGCATTTTCTAAGCATCCACCAGATACCAGATACTTACAATTGTTTTAAAACCACCCAGTGAGACAGGTGTTGGTCATTCTACACATAAGGAACCTGAGGACCAAAGAAATTACAGAAATCCTCCAGATTTCTAGAATTCAAATACATTCTATCTGACTCAGAATCTATTCCTTTTACAAAACAATAATGGTAACATTACCTTTTTTACATAGCCCCCTTCTTTAAGGAATTTCCCCCCTTTTTTTTTTCAATTGGTTACCTGTTGCTTTACTACAGGAACTATACAAAGGAAGCAGACAATAAGAGAAACTAGAGTTTCAGAATTTTCACATATTAGGAATCATTATTCTTGGTCTTTGGTCTTTTTTGTTTTTTTTTTTAATGTTTTATGCACCAACTTGAACCAGATCTTGGTCTCCATTGGACGCTAATAGAACTAGAATTCAAGTTCTTAGACCTTTGAATGGGCCTGTGGGACAGTTCTGCCTTTAAGGAATCATCCCTATCCATACCTGGATCTTCAGCCCGAGGGGATGAAGAATGGTGCTGCTACATAGATAGTATTCTTGCTCTACTTCCCCCATCCTCCCACCCCTGGCCTTGATTCATGAAGACCCAGGGCATCTCTTCTTCTGGGATGCTTTGTACTTGGCTCTTAGATCCTGACCTTTTCCATGACCTCCGAGGTAAGTAAGATATTTTCCTATCTATCTCCCAAAGATATTTTTCCATGACTGTAGAGAGTTCTGCACTGGCCCTGCAGGAACCTCTCTTATCCTTCTCGAGAGGTGGGGGTGAGTTGATGATTCCAGGCACTGAAAGTTCCACCTCTGCCCTTGGCTAGCTTCTCTCTGATTGATTTAAGTTACCAAAGTAGACTTACTGCCCTTAGTGAAATCCAACTTCTTCACCTTTCATATATTCAACTAAGGGTTAGAAAGAACCTAATATAGGGCCAAGAACTTGGCCAAGCATTGTGCTAGTTGACAGAGGCATAATGACACAACCTCCTTCCTCAGGGAACTCGCTATCTACTAAAGTTACCAACAGTGTGTTAACAAACCCACAAGGAGGGCGTTTGCTCGCTGCACAGGAAGCCAATTCTGAGACAATGAGGATTATCAAGGAAGGAAGCAGGCTCGGCGCCTGTGGCTCAACGGGCTAAGGCGCCAGCCATGTACACCTGAGCTGGCAGGTTCGAATCCAGCCCGGGTCCGCCAAACAACCATGACGGCTGCAACCAAAAGAAAAAAAAAATGGCTGGGCGTTGTGGCGGGCGCCTGTAGTCCCAGCTACTTGGGAGGCTGAGGCAGGAGACTCGCTTGAGCCCAGGAATTGGAGGTTGCTGTGAGCTGTGATGCCACAGCACTCTATCCAGGGTGACAGCTTGAGGCTCTGTCTCAAAAAATAAAAAAAAAAAAAGAAAATTAAAATTTAAAATGCCAAAAATTCACCAGCATTGGGTGGCGCCTGTGGCTCAAAGGAGTAGGGCGCCAATCCCATATGCTGGCGGTGGCGGGTTCAAACTTAGCCCCAGCCAAAAACTGCAAAAAAAGTTCACCAGCATTAACTAAATAAGAAAAGGGAAACGAACATCCTAAAACTGCCAAAAAGAGTCAGCCAAAGAAAAAAATAGAAGATTCTTCTGCCTGCACTTTCTGAAGTAGTAATCAGGAAGAATAGCAAGTTGAGAATTCTCACAATTATCCTCCAATTTTGAGCAGCCAACACGAGGAATGAATGAGCAGCCCTGAAAAAGTTAAGGAAAAGCCTTTAGGGCGGAAGCCCACACATACCACAGGGGCTTAAGAGTGACAGGCAGGCAACTAGGGCTGGTGTCTTAGTCTGTTTTGCACTGCTACAAAGGAATACCTAAGATTGGATAATTTATTAAAATAAGAGGTTTATTTAGCTCACAGTTCTGCAAGTAGAACAAGAGGCATGGTGCCAGCATCGGTTTCTGAGGGCCTCAGGAAACTTTTGCTCCTAGGGGAAGACAATGGGGAACAGATGACACTGGAGAGAGGAAGGCAGCTGGAGGGAAAGGAGGAGGTGCCAAGCTCTTTTAACAACAAGCCTTTCCTGTGAATATAGACAGAATTATCTCCCAGAGGGCTGGTGCCATTCAAGAGGGATTTGTCCCCATGACCCAAACCCATCCTACTCACTAGGCCCCACCTCCAACATGGTGGATCAGATTTTGACATGAGATTTGGAGGCAACAAATAGTCATACTATGATGTATCAGCTGGCCACCTTCAGGGCACTGAGCCACAAGTGGGGAACTACCCAGAAAGCTCCTGAGGTAGGAACAGAGGGACACCACTTGCTGAAGGAGGGGGCCATGGAATAGGGCTTTAATGGAGTCTGGAAGGATAGAACAGAAGCTAGCCTTCCCATACGGGGCTCAATCAGGATAAGCTGAGCTCCAGTTCTTTCCCACACCTCTTCAGGCTCAAATGAAATAGAAAACCACCTAACATTTGGAGTAGGGAAGACAACTAGTCCTACTTAAATGGGGAGAATGACAAGGATAATCTTATACTGTAGCCAAGCAAATAAAAGGTGGGGACAACATAGGTGCTAACGTTAAACATGGATAAGACGAAGACAAGTGGCAAGAAACTATGCAAACATACCATAACGAATGGAAGGACAGAAGGAAAGTAGGGAAGGAAAGAAAAAATACCCCAGGAACTCAGTCTGAGAGAAGAACATAACCTGAGAAGTAGCATCTCCATGGCTGTCTCAGGGTATGGATGATAGAAATCAGAATCTAATAAAACGCAAGTTCGAAGACAAGATAATAACTCACAGAATAAGGTGAAAAGATTGCAGAGCTAAGGAAACAAATTGGGTCTCCAAATGACACCAATGAAGAGCTAACAAATAAGTGGTAAAGAACAGAACAGACATGAATGAAAATTGAATAAGGCACAAAGGTCTCGGATTGCTTCAGTGAATGCAGGAAAATAATCACCTCCCACAATCCAAAGAAATATGATAAATATGGAAGGCAAAGGTGATGAAACAAAGAATAACTAATTTCCCGAATTAGAAAATCCAGTAAGTATGACAAAATATATTTAGAAATATTTTCTAACAGTGAAGGAGGCTGAGAGGTCCAAGTACTAGAGGCCATTATCTGGTGAGCCTTCTTCCTGGTGGGGAGTCCCAAAGTGGCCCAAGGCATCATATACTGAAGGCACTAAACATGTTAATGTGCAATCTCTTTTTCAAGTATAAAGGCAAGAAGCAGAAATTCACAACCATAAACATGTTCAAAAATATAACACCCTCTAGCTTTTGTAATAAAAAAACGACTGGACAGGAAATCATGCCCTCTAACATTTGCAAAGATAAAACCTGAGTGGTAAACACTAAATCCACTGAAATACAGAATCCTCACTATAGCTGAAGGAATTATGGGTGCAGAACAGAAATAATAAAACTATAATAATAATTAAGGGGGAGGGTCAAGAATCAAGTTGACTCTTGAGCCAAAAAAGAAAAAAAGTTAAGGGAGGGGAACAGGAGGGAAAGCATAAGAATAGTAGAAATTTAAGTATTAATTACTTCATCTTTCACAGCAGGAAATCAATTTTTCTGTTCAATATATACAAAATTAAATGTAATGCCTTTTGTTTTAAAAACAATAATGTGCATAATATAGCCTATTCTTTTAAAATTATTTCCAGTTAGTGAGTTATCCAGTTACCTATCCATCAATCCTTTTAACCAGATGTTGGAAAAGAAAGATATCCACGCTAGCGGTGGTAGCTCAAGAGAGGCAAGGCAGGGCGGCACCTGTGGCACATCGAGTAGGGTGCCAGCCCCATATACCGAAGGTGGCAGGTTCAAACCCGGCCTCGGCTGAACTGTAAAAACAGAAAAATAGCCAGGCGTTGTGGCAAGTGCCTGTAGTCCCAGCTACTCGGGTGGCTAAGGCAAGAGAATCGCCTAAGCCCAGGAGTTGGAGGTTGCTGTGAGCTGTGGGACGCCATGGCACCCTACCAAGGGCGATAAAGTGAGACTCTGTCTCCACAAAAAAAAAAAAAGAAAAGAAAAGAGAGGCAAGGCCGGTGGGAAGATTGCCCGAAGCTACTCTCTGTCACCCAGGCTAGAGTGCACTGGAGTCATCATAGCTCATTACAACCTCAAACTCCTGGGGTCAAGCAATTCCCCTGCCTCAGTCTCCCAAGTAGCTGAGAATACAGGCACATGCCGCCATGCATGCTCAGTTAATTTTTCTGTTTTTTTGTAGAGATGGAGTCTTGCTCAAATTGGTCTCAAACTCCTGGCTTCAAGCAATCTTTCTGCCTCAGCCTCCCTCAGTGGTAGGATTACAGGCCATCACGCTGGTCCCCATCAAAATTTTGTCTAATAAAACGAAAATATGTCTAAAGTAATGGCCACCAAAAGTTAACATTTATTTCTGAGAGGTGAAATAATAGCAGAAGAGTTAACGGTGGTTAGGAATCTTTAGGAGCTATACTTATAAAAGACTTTTCCCTTTTTTCTTTTTTCCTATATATTCAGTATTTTGAAATATGCCCATACACATTAAAAAAATTGAGAACTTCGGGTCATAAAGAGCAAGTAACAAGACAATTGAGAATGACAAAGAAAAATAAGACATAGAAATAAGACATAGACATAGACCACTGAGAGAATAAAACCTGTTTAAAGGCAAAACAGCAGGAACTAGAGAAGAAGCAGACTGAAAAAGCAAGGGCCCTTGAAATGAATAATTCTCCACCAGTTTCACTAGCAAATCTCCATCTGAATGCCAATAACTCCCAAATTATATCTCCATACCAGACCTTTCCTTGAACTCCACATTCATCTATAACTACTTATTTAACATGTCTACTTGAATATCTTTAAGAACAATCAGCCTCGGGCGGCGCCTGTGGCTCATCCAGTAGGGCGCCAGCCCCATATACTGAAGGTGGCATTTCAAACCCAGCCTCAGGCCGAACTGCAAAACAGAAAAGTAGCCCGACGTTGTGGCGGGCGCCTGTAGTCCCAGCTACTCGGGAGGCTGAAGCAAGAGAATTGCCTAAGCCCAGGAGTTGGAGGTTGCTGTGAGCTGTGATGTCACGCACTCTACCGAGGGCGATAACGTGAGAGTCTGTCTCTACAAAAAAAGAAAAAAAAAATCAGCATCCTGCATATGCGAGCTTTGAATTCATAGATTCAACCCACCTTGACTGAAAATATTTGGGGGGGGGCATGGTGGCTCATGCCTGTAATCCTAGCACTCTGAGAGGCCAAGACCGGTGGATTGTTTGAGCTCACATGGCTCACATGTTTGAGACCAGCCGGAGCAAGAGCAAGACCCTGTCCCTAAAAAATAGCCAGGCATTGTGGCGGGCACCTATAGTCCCAGCTACTAGGGAGGCTGAGGCAAGAGAATTCCTTGAGCCCAAGAGTTTGAGGTTGCTGTGAGCTACCACTACAGGGCACTCTTACCAGGGTGACAGAGTGTGACTCTGTCTCAAAAACAAAAAAAAAAAAAACAAAAAAAGAAAGGCTTTGCAGATGCTGCCGCTCCCTATAGTCATCTGGTATCAGCCATGGTCAACCCCAGCGTGTTCTTTGATACTGCCGCTGATGGCGAGCCCTTGGGCTCCTTCAAGATATTTGCAGACAAAGTTCCAAAGACAGCAGAGAACTTTCGTGTTTTTTTTTTTTTTGAGACAGAGACTCAAGCTGTCACCCTGGATAGAGTGCTTTGGCATCACAGCTCACAGCAACCTCCAATTCCTGGGCTCAAGCGAGTCTCTTGCCTCCACCTCCCAAGTAGCTGGGACTACAGGCACCCGCCACAACGCCTGGCCATTTTTTGGTTGCAGCCGTCGTTGTTGTTTGGCGGGCCCAGGCTGGATTTGAACTCACCAGCTCAGGTGTACGTGGCTGACGCCTTAGCCTGTTGAGCCACAGGCGCCAAGCCAACTTTCGTGCTTTGAGCACTGGAGGAAAAGAATTTGATTATAAGGGTTCCTGCTTTCATAGAATTATTCCAGGGTTTATGTGCCAGGGTGGTAACTTAACACGCCATGATGGCACTGGTGGCAAGTTTATCTGTCTATGGGGAGAAATTTGAAGATGAGAACTTTGTCCTGAAGCATCTTGTCCATGGCAAATGCTGGACCCAACATAAATGGTTTCCAGTTTTTCATCTGCACTACCAAGACTGAGTAGTTGGATGGCAAACGTGGTCTTTGGCAAAGTGAAAGAAGGCATGAACATTGTGGAAGCCATGGAGCGCTCTGGGTCCAAATATGGCAAGAACAGCAAGAAGATCACCATAACTGACTGTGGACAACTGTAATAAATTCGACTTAATGTTTCAACCCCCAAACCATCCCTTCTGTAGCTGAGAAGAACCCCCCACCCCCCATCTACCCCATTTGCTCACAATATCCTGTAATCTCTGTGCTCTCACTACAGTTCTTTGGGTTGCATATTTTCCTTATTCCTCTCCATGTCTAGCTGGATTGAAGAGTTAAGTTTATGATTATGAAATAAAAACTAAATAATAAAAAAAATATTAGCCAGGTGTTGTGGCTGGTGCCTGTAATCTCAGCTCCTGGGCTTGAGGCAAGAGGATTGGTTGGACCCAGGAGTTTAAGGTTGCTGTGAGCGTAGGCTGAGGTCATGACACTCTAGCCCTGGCAACAGAATGAGACTCTGTCTCATAAAAGAAAGTATTTTGGGGGAAAACTGTCTGTACTGATTATATACAGATCTTTTATTCTATTCCCTAAACAATAAAGTGTAACAACTATTTACACAGCATTTACACCGTATTTGGTATAAGTAATCTAGAGATAATTTAAAGTATAGGGGAAGATGTGCTTAGGTTATGTGCAAATATGATGACACCACTTTATACAAGGGACGAGCATCCTTTCATTTGTTATTCATGTGGAGTCCTGAAACCAAAACCCCATGGATACCAAGTATTTCCAACATAACATGACTGTGATCAAATTCTTGATCTTCCCCCTCCAAACCTGCTCCTCCCTCAGCCTTCCTCATTTTAGTAGATGTAGGTCAAAAACTTTGAAGTCGGCTCAGTGCCTAAAGCTCAGCAGCTAGGGCACCAGCCACATATACCAGAGCGGGCAGGTTCAAACCCAGCCCAGGCCTGCCAAACAATGACAACTACAACAAAAAACCAACCAGACATTGTGGCAGGCACCTGTAGTTCCAGTTACTTGGGTGGCTGAGCAAGAGAATTGCTTAAGCCCAAGAGTTTGAGGTTTCTGTGAGCTGTGACGCCACACCACTCTACCGAGGGTGACAATTAAATAATTGAGACTCTGTCTCAAAAGAAAACAAAAAACAAAAAACTTTGAAGTCATCCATGACCATTTCTTTCTCTCTTTCGGTATATCCAATCTGTTAACAACTCCTATCAGCTCTATTTCTAACAAAACAACATAAATCCAGTCACTTCTTACCAGGCTCTCTATTAGCAATCTAGTACAAACATGTGTCTGGACTAGACAACTACAGCAGACTCCTAACTTGTCTCTGGCTCCCATCCTAACCCATACATCTAGTCTCCAAACTGCAGCTAAAGTGATTTTTTTTTGGAGACAGAGCCTCGAGCTGTCACTCCGGATAGAATGCCGTGGCATCATAGCTCACAGCAACCTCGAATTCCTGGGCTCAAGTGATTCCCCTGCCTCCGCCTCCCAAGTAGCTGGGACTACAGGCGCCCACCAGAACACCCGGCCATTTTTGGGTTGCAGCTGTCATTATTGCTTGGCGGGCCCAGGCTGGTTTCAAACCCGCCAGCTCAGGTGAACGCAGCTGGTGCTTTAGCCGGTTGAGGCACAGGCGCTGAGCCTGATTTTTCTTTTTTTTAGAGACAGAGTCTCACTTTGTTGCCTTTGGTAGAGTGCCATGGCTTCACAGCTCACAGCAACCTCCAGCTCCTGGGCTTAGGCAATTCTCTTGTCTCAGCCTCTACAGTAACTGGGACTACAGGCGCCCGCCACAACGCTCAGCTATTTTTTTGTTGCAGTTCAGCAGGGTCGGGTTTGAACCCGCCACCCTTGGTATATGGGGCTGGTGCCCTACTCACTGAGCCACAAGTGCCGCCCATAAAGTGATTTTTTTTTTTTTTGGAGACAGAGTTTCATTTTGTCGCCCTCAGTAGAGTGCTGTGGCACCTTAGCTCACAGCAACCTCAAACTCTTGAGCTTAAGCAATTCTCTTGCCTCAGCCTCCCAAGAAGCTGGGACTACAGGTACCCGCCAAAACGCCCAACTATTTTTTAGTGACGAGGTCTTGCTCTTGCTGGTCTTGAACTCATGAGCTCAGGCAATCCACAGGCCTCCCAAGAGCTAGGATTACAGGAGTGAGCCACTGCACCCAGCCATAAGGTTTGTTCTCTTATTTCACACATATCTCTTCTTCAATATGAAGAGAGGACTTCCCTTTCTACTAAAATTGTATCCCGGCTCAGCGCCTGTGGCTCAACGGGCTAAGGCACCAGCCACATACACCTGAGCTGGCGGGTTCGAGTCCAGCCTGGGCCCGCCAAACAACGACGGCTGCAACCAAAAAATGGCCGGGCGTGTGGCGGGTGCCTGTGGTCCCACCTACTTGGGAGGTGGAGGCAGGAGACTCACTTGAGCCCAGGGATTGGAGGTTGCTGTGAGCTGTGATGCCACGGTACTCTATCCAGGGTGACAGATTGAGGCTCTGTCTCAAAAAAAAAAAAAATAAATAAAATAAATAAATAAATACATAAATAAAATTGCATCCTAATACCTTTTACCTGGTTTTCCAATAACAGGAATTCTGTCTTTGTTTATAGCTCTATCCCTAGAGCTTAGAAATATATCAGATATAAAGCAGATCCTCAAAATGTTAAATGAATCAATCAAATACCCAATATTTTATTCTTCTCCAAACATTGTGAATGATGCTCTTCTTTACTTCTCACTGACCAGACTACTCTATGTATCACTATATTTCAGCCAGTATTAGCTCTTAACAATACGTGGAAGTTATGAGACTCTACGAAGCCCAGGAGTCAAAGTTGGTTTCTGGTCAATTCCATGCATGTGTTTTTTGAGGAAGGCCTGAGGCGTTACCAGAATCAACCAATTCAGTCCCTAGTAAATGGGAAAAAAGAGCTCTGCTGACTTATTACCCAGTTATGATAGAGTAAGACTCTAGAAACTGATGTTGGTTTAACTGTACCTGTCCCTGTTGGGTCACCTCCTTGGATCATGAAGTCTTTGATGATTCTGTGGAATTTGGTGCCATTGTAGTAACCTCGACGAGCCAACTCAGCGAAGTTCTTACAGGTCTTTGGAGCATGCTTCCAGTATAACTCCAGCACAATGAGTCCCATGCTACAGGGAAGAGGACAACACAGCTTCAGTCAAGAACAAGCCCACAGCCGGTAAGAATTTCATGGGATTACTCCAAGATTCTTGATTTTCAAGCTTGTAAGTAATGAAATTGTGATAACCACTAGATGTCAAGCTGAGCAAAGAAAAACAACACAATGGAAGTAGCATAAATACAGATTATCTCTTTTGAGTAAAACATGTAGGGACTCTTCTGGTACTTCTTTTAAGTAAAGTAACAACCATGGACAACTCAAAATTCTTCTTTTGAGACACAATCTTATTCTATACCCTGCTGGGTAGAGTGCCATTGAGTCATAGCCCTCAGCAACCTCAAACTCTTGGGCTTAAGCAATCATCTTGCCTCAGTCTCTAGAGTAACTGGGACTACAGGTGCTTGCCACAATACCCAGCTAGATTTTTTCCTATTTTTAGTAGAGTCTCACTCTTGCTCAGGCTGGTCTCAGAACTCCTGAACTCAGGCAATCTACCCACTGTGCCTCCCAGAGTGCTAGGATTACAGGCATGAGCCACAAGCCCAGCGACAACTCAAAATTCTAATACTGTATATATAAAATGACGTCCCTGATCACCTGAAACCAAAATAACCAACTCCTAAATAAGAAGAAAATCCTTACATTTAATTTCTAGATTTAAAAAAAGGACATAAAAATATTGGGAGTTTATGGCTCGGCGCCTGTGGCTCAACCGGCTAAGGCGCCAGCCACGTGCACCTGAGCTGGCGGGTTCGAATCCAGCCCGGGCCTGCCAAACAACAATGACGGCTGCAACCAAAAAATGGCCGGGCGTTGTGGCGGGCGCCTGTAGTCCCAGCTACTTGGGAGACGGAGGCAGGAGACTTGCTTGAGCCCAGGAATTGGAGGTTGCTGTGAGCTGTGATGCCACAGCACTCTATCCAGGGTGACAGCTTGAGGCTCTGTCTCAAAAAA
>CAUYRH010088868.1:0-32995 GCA_963574655.1 Perodicticus potto | reverse complement strand
GGGACTACAGGCGCCCGCCACAACGCCCGGCCATTTTTTTGGTTGCAGCCGTCATTGTTGTTTGGCGGGCCTGGGCTGGATTCGAACCCGCCAGCTCAGGTGTACGTGGCTGGCGCCTTAGCCCGTTGAGCCACAGGCGCCAAGCCAAGATTCTACATTTCTAACAAGCTCCCAAGTGATGCGGATATGGTCTGAGACTCAGACTCTGATTAATAGAGCCTTTGATCAGTGACCACAGGGAGGTTCTTGAAGCAGCATCAACATGCCTAGAAATGTGGTTAGAAATACAAATTCTCAGGCCCAACCCCAGACCTAGTCAATCAGATACTGGGGATGAGAGAGAGCAGCAATCTAACCCTAACAAGCCCTCCAGGTGATTTTGATGTGAGCTAAAGTTTGATCTTATGGTCAGAGCTTTGTTACTCAAATTGTAGTTATCAGATCAGCAAAACAAATTGCCAAGGAGTTTATGAGATTAATGCAGGATTTCAGGTTCCATTCCAAATTTATTGAATCTGAATCTGCATTTTGGTAACATCCTAGGTGATTTCTATGCATATTAAAATACATGAAGGATTAGAGTCTTGGCAAATTTCCTCCTCAAATTCCTTGCCCAGAACAACTGAGACTAAAAAACTCATTAAAAAAAAATAATTAACAACCATGTTGATTATAATTGTGATAATGTTTGGCAGGTTTCTTTTACTTACCACAATAAAGTTATTTTGATAGTGACAGGTTTTAAAATATAGAGACTACTGATCAAGCAAATGGAAATTATATGTGATCCTACCATGTAAACTATTGATAACTGTTTATTATTCTATTCAAAGAATAGTTTCTAAAAGAGAGACTAAAACCAAGTTATTGAAAGACAATTTTATCCTGTTCAAACAGAAACATAGCAACGTTTTAACTGAAACTTACATCCATTTAGTCTAATGTGGAAAAAATGTGAGTCTTCAGCATAATGTTGGTTACTGAAGGAGATAACATCACATCCAGTTCCTATGGTCATCTTGGGAAAAGGAAACCTTTTGCCATGATTCAGAATGTTGAAACCAAGCTGTTTTGTTCCACTTTTAAGTTAGAAGGTCAGAACTCACATACTTAAAAACACCAGCCAGTAATGAAAAACAGGGCAGCCTCATTTAAGTTACCCGCAGTGAGTAAATTCCCAGAAAAGTTGAAACACCAATGTGTGCTAGTGACCTTTACACGTATAATAAGTAAATAGATCAGAAAAAAGTAATACACATGGATCTCAGATTGTATTTTCTTTCAATCTGCAACCCATCAGCTTGTTATCTGAAGTCAGATTGTTAAAATTTTAACAAATTTGCCTGCTTAGAACATCTATGACCAGAGCCATGAAATCAGAAGCCTAGCAAAAGAAACTAGAGCTTTCATGTCAGAATCCAAGATTCCTAGCTTCTTTGTATCATAGTAAGCCAGAACAGTGAAAACTAAGGATTTAAACTCTTTTTTAAAATACGATTGTTTCTTTAGAAAAGTGTTAATGTGTTCAGCAGCTACTACCTATTATCTTAAATGATATTATCTTAAATGACTTCGAATTCCATCAAGACCCTTCCCTTAGCTGGGTGAACGTCTTTTGCATCAAATCCCAATGTAGGCATGGAACTACACTGGTGTCAGCAATAGGATAGGAGCAACAAGTCATATCATTTCTACTGACAGAAACGTATACTGGACATGGGACACTGTGGTGGGGAGTAGAGTCGTTCAAGAACTAGAAGGTGGAGAACTAGGACTGGGGAATTATAGAAAAGACATGTAACTAGAAATGCCTCTCAGAATAGCACTAAGGGAAAGGAGATTATAAAACATTGTTAGAAAAAGAGGCTGTCGTGTCAGTTAGAACTTGTACAATTGATCCATTACATTTTAATCAATATAAATGAACTTGTGTGTCCATTTGATTATAATTACTTCAATATAAAAAAATGCAATATTAAATAGTTTTTCTCCAAGTTTGGAGGATGTATTTGGGATGGTCTAATTGAAATCCAGGCCATGCGACATGTATAGTACTCTTGGAAACCAAAACTAAGGCAGCACCATGGTTTGGTGACAACCAATTAAGGGAGAAGTGACATTAATATAAAATGCTATATGCCAAAAATACACATGATTTTATTTTGAATCCCAACTTGAAAATCCCAATGAGAGGTTTGGATTTACTAATGAGCTCCAGCTCATGTAGGTAACTTTACCCAGAGAACCCAAGGTTCGCTACAACATTAGTAGTGAGACATATTTATTATGGTTAATATGGAAGTTACCTAGTATAAAATTAGAGAAGTCTAGAAGAGTATCTCATGCAAATAGACAGAGATATTATTCTAATATTGGTTCAGAAAAATTTATCAAGCCTATTCTATAATTTTGACAACTGGGAAGTACTTTCCACATTGTCACCTCATCCATTTGTTTCTTCTTGTCACTGAAGGAAACAGGAAAATTTTGCTTATTTTACAGTGGTCTATGATCCCATAATGTGATATCAAGTGTCTTAAACCTTTGATACTTGACAAACTTTTAAAAATAAGATTTCCAAATTCTATATTCAGTCTCTTTTATATCCAGCTATCATTTTGAATACTAAGGTCCATGAAAATCCAAGAGAAATATTTCAGGCTTATTTGGCAAATTAACATCATACAAGAGGCATTGTCAAATATGAAATGATGTTTAATATTTTTCAGTTTTATTTGTAGGAACATTTTATTTCAAAATTATGTGAAATTTGTTTCAAATTTGATTCAAAATTGTCATATTGTTTCAAAATTATATGAAATTTTTGAAATTCTGATATGTCTTGCTATATGTTATTGGTAATAACAATATTAAATTGTTGTGTGCCACAGAAATAACCAAATTTCCTTCTCAATTTGTGTCTTTAAGACTGTTCTAAGAATTTTTCATTCACAATTATTGTTTTACATTGATTCTTCTCAAAAAAAATAGTTTATGATCATTACAGTCCAAAATTTGCTTGTTTAAGGGAATTCATGGAAAGGACTCTTAAAAGTATTCTTAAATACTGGTTTCTGATAACTTTGTAGATTATACCATTGGGAAAAACAGATTTTTACTTAAAAATCTGTTGCATGCGTAGGATTGCTAACCCAACGTCAAGTAGAACAAGCTTATTGCATGTAGCTAAAAGAATAGAGAACTAAAAAATTGTGATTTTTGTCTGAAACATTGCTTATTCTTTTTGTTTGGTTTTCCAGAGTTAAGCAAATTTTTTCTTTTGAGGTATTTATAGCTTACAATAAATTGGGTTAAGTATACTTCTGTGAGCAAAATCCAAAACATTTGTCTCTCTCTACCTAATTTCATCAGAATTTGGAAACTATGAGTATTCTTAATTTCTGGCAATATAGTTATTTGCATAAATTCAGTAAGAATCTAATTTCCTTTGTAACAGGACATAATTGGAGTCACTTGTTACTTTTCTTTTTGAAATGGTATATTTCAGATATGAGCATGTTGCTTTGAGGAATTGAGGCTGACTTTTAAGAGCCAATAAAAAGGCCTTGGAAAAGTGGCCTGGTACCTCAACTACACAGCTTCTTTACAAGGTTCCTGACCTACACTAAGTAAAGAATGTCACTTTCTGACAGACCCATGAACCTCAAGTTGTTTTGAGACCTCAAGAAGAGAGCAATTCTAACATGTATCTGCAGACGTAGATGATCCTTAGCTTGTCCAGCATCAAGAGAATTTTGAAAGTCTAATTTGAGATTCCTTACAAAAAAAGTTCCAGCAAAGCCAGTTTTAAAAGAGACTATATGACAAATCACCATTCTATCTGCACTTTAAGGAAGTGATCAGGCCAAGTATATTAATACTAAAACTTACTTTGCACATAAATTAGTCCTATTATGATTTTTCTTTGGTATAAATGAGAAAATGGATAGAGAAAAATTATCTTTCAAACAAAAAACTACACCGCACCTTTTATTAGACTCTAGTCCTATTCCTATTTTTGAGTTTTTATTATTGTTTATAATTTGCACTTAAACATAAATTCTTTCCAGGCTACAAAGGTCCAAACTGAAATTTTCAAATTTTTCTTCTACTTTTCTGACTTGGAATCACTAGGAATTAAAACTTTTTTTTTTTTTTTTTTTTTTTGAGACAAGAGTCTCACTCTGTGGCTCTGGGTAGAGTGTGGTGGCATCATCTTAGCTCATAGCAACCTCAAACTCTTAATCCTCTTGCCTCAGCCTCCCAGAGAGATGGAACTATAGGTGCCCAACACAACACTGGCAACTTTTTTGTTGTTATTTTTTAGTAGAGATTGGGAGATTCTAACCCTTGCTCAGGCTGGTCTTGAACTCCTGAGCTTAAGCAATCTACTCACCTCAGCCTCCCAGCATGAGGATTACAGTCATGAACCACTCAGCCCAGCCTAAAACTATTTTTTTGTTTCGTTTTGTTTAAAGCCCTATGAACTTAAGCTAGACACCTTAAACTTTGGGAGAAATAACAAAATTTGTTTTGGAACAGCCTTTGTGCCTGTTGATATGTATTGACGGAAAAGAAGCCATACTCTAGAATAATGTGAAGAGGTATATTGTAAGCCAAAATTGAGGGCTATGACCCAGAATCACAACCAAGAAGCCTTGAGCAAGTGGACTCATAGTGATGGGGTTACGGTTGGTTTCATACATTTCAAGGAGACATTAATTACAAGTAAGGTCATAATTCAATATGTAGAAGGCATACATTGGTTTGGTCCCAAAACATCTTAAAGCAGGGGCTTACAGATTATATGTTAGTTTAAAGATTCTTTAGCTGACAATTGGGGAAAATAGGCTCTGATTAGAAGACCAGGAGTCAGTGGAAAGGAATGCTAAGTAAGGTAAGGGTCTGTTAATCAGAGACAAACTACAAGATGTCTGTTGAGACTCAAGTGGTTTCTTGTGTATATTGATGACCTGCAGGTAAGTCTCCCATACCCTAGGCCTGTTAGTGAGTCACAGAGGACATCTCTAAGAAGGGGAGAGGGGCATGATGAGTCATGGCTGATCTTCTTTCTCAGGGCTAGCAACTAAGTTTTAGGGATCCCCTGGGCCAAAAGGGAGTCCAGTCAGTCAGCTGCTTGCTTGGGGGCTACCTGGAACCCTCCCCCCTCACCAGGTCTCTGCCTATAATGGGACATAGCTATTTATTCTCAGGACTAGGAGACTGACTAAAGACAGAAAGGGGTATATTTAAATTTGCTCTTTTCCACTTATTACAATTTGTTTTTCCACTCCTTTGTCCTCTATCTAACAAACTCTAAAACAAATTTCTCCAAATCTGTCAGTTTGGCTTTTAATATATGAAATTTTTTTCTAAAGGAAAACCTGAAGGAAGTCAGAATATTTTACCCCTAAATATATTTCTTTGAAAGTTATAAGCAGGCTGTCAAGAGAGAACCAGCAAACAGAAGTAACCCTGCAAAGCTATCTTTTGTAGGGGAGACTTGGCATCTGTACAGAATTTGTATTGATCCAGCCAGACTTCCCAGATCTAGGAAAGGTTAACAAAGACTGAAGACCTCAGACCTTTAAAGGTCTGAAAAAGACATTTACTATCTATTCTGAGGGTTGTTATCTGTTAGGGTTCATCTACATAACAAGACCTCCGTGCCAGTCACTTCTCTTCTCCCCCTCCCGTAGCCAATCTTGCCACTAAAACCTTATTCATCACCATAACTTATTTTTTTGGCTATGTTGATTCCACGTTCTTTCTGTAACCTCAAGATGGTATATAAGCTTCTATATCCCACTGGGGGATTGGGTCTTTATTATGAAAGTTCCCAAGTATATACACGTTAAATAAAATTTGTATGCCTTTTCCCCCGTTAAAAAATGTGTCATGTGGCTTGGTGCCTGTGGCTCAACGGGCTAAGGCGCCAGCCACGTACACCTGAGCTGGCGGGTTTGAATCCAGCCTGGGCCCGCCAAATAACAATGATGGCTGCAACCAAAAAAAAAATATGGCCGGGCGTTGTGGTGGGCGCCTGTAGTCCCAGCTGCTTGGGAGGCGGAGGCAAGAGACTCGCTTAAGCCCAGGAATTGGAGGTTGCTGTGAGCTGTAATGCCATAGCACTCTATCCAGGGTGACAGCTTGAGGCTCTGTCTCAGGAAAAAAAAAAAAAAAAGTGTCATGTTAGTGATTTTCAGCAAACATCATTTATATCTCTCACATGATTAAGTACCTTAGTCATACAAAATAACATGTAAGACAATATCCACATATATTCAAGATTTAAGAGAAATCAAATAAACATTGCTATACTGACTTTGAGTGTGCTGAAGAACATGTGTGACCCCATATTGGCTAGAAACCACCGCACGGGGAATTCTGACCCCACAAGACAGCACCCTTGGTTTGCACTTACATTCTCACACCTTTGCCACGTTAGCACAGGAGAATACCAGAATTGAAATAGGACCTCCAGCACTTGAGCTCCATGATGCAAGAGCAGGAGGAGGATTCCTAAGAGAACTGGAAAAGTAGCTTAATGATAGTAACTGTTTTTCCTTACCTAAGTGTTTCTCAATTTAGCTCCACATTAGAATTCACTCAGAGAGCCTTCCAAATAAAATCTGATGACCATGTGGTGTCCCCAACCAAGCAAAAATTTCTCTTGTTGGGTCACAGGCATTAGTATCTTTAAAGCTCCCCATGGGGATTCCACTGTTAATATTGTAAACCACTGCTTTAGCCATACCACAGAAACAAAACTTAATCCAAACGACTGTAGTAAGCTTCACAAATCACAGAGTAATTATTACCATGGTCACCTCGGGCTTCCCAATATTGCCTTGAAATTAAGTTCAAAATCAGCTGGCTTGGACATTGGGTCCGATGGGGAAAATTAGCTAAACAAAACAAAGTTCTTTGACAGAAATTTAGCTTTCTGCCAACTGCATATTGAGTATTTGTCGGCCCAACTTCAAGTGAAAACAGAAGTGGGTTTTTTTTCCCTAACTGAATCATGGTATTCACAATATGCAGCTTGACTGGCAGTGCTTGTAAGCAACTGAACAACTTTAGAGACTCCGTTTTTACGTAAAAGTATGCTGTGGACATGTTATTTAGTTCCAGAACAGGACTCTAGAAGCTGGACTTGACTCTTGCCTTAAACAATCTGTGGGATTTGGAGACTAACCAAAAAGTATCTAGATTTTAAATTTGTTGACTCTAAAAGTTTGGACTTAATGTCAGAGATCTTTTCCATTTCTTGAAGTTCTAATTCAATAACATATAGTTTTCTCCCCTTTCCCAAGGCATTTGTGCTCAGATTCACACGGAGATACCATTTATCTTCACTACATAGGCCACATCTCAATGGCAGACTTGCACAATAACTTAGTTGTTTTGCACAGCACACAGTAAGTTCCTAAAGTACGAAGTTTTTTCACAAAGACAAGACAAACTTTAAGCGCCATCAAGTGTGTAGACATCTCCAATAGAGACCAGGAGAATATCAGCTTTTAAATACAAACACTACTTTATTAAAAAATAAATTGTCATAGGAGGCACTCAATGAAGGATCATTTCTGGCCCTGGAGGCAAAAATGTGATAAGATAATGATTTCTATTCTTTCATTTTGGCCAAATGGTAAATAAGTCACAAATGAAATAACTTTGGCACTATTAATACCCCAAAGCAGATTTAGGCAGAGACTTCAATAAGCTTGAAATCAGCACTTAATGTTTCATTTTCTCTTTTCTGGGAGCCTTCAATGGAATGGTTTCAATTCTAAATTTAAGATATGTTGCCAAAAACTGATTGGAAAAACATGGTACATGAAAAAGATGTTTAGGTAGGTTTTAAAAAATGGATATGAACACTGCTTCAAAGGAAAATGACTTTTACACCATACATTTTATTCTTTTAATAGAAAAAGACTCCTTCCTTTTGACTTTGGAACAATGTGGTGCCTAAAAATATATCTTTTTTGGTGTTGACTTAATAGTGTAGGTCAAACTTTGGAATTTTAAGAACTACATTTCAAATGGAAATAGTCTGCATAGTTTTAACATTCTCTTTTCTTTCCCCATTTCCCTTAATAATATTGGCTTTAAAAGTTATGCTGCTTTCTGTTTTCATATCCTCAGGCACGGATGATTTTGCCATTTAGAAATTCAAAGAAATAATGTTAGAAGTGGTGTATATTTTCTAATCTGCATTTTTCTAAGATTTTAAGGAACCTCTCTCCCCTGAAATAATTTGAGGAATCACATTATTTTATGAGTGATGGAATTATTTCATCTAGTGTTTCTCAAAATTAAATTACTTTCTTAGCCTCAAAATAGATTGATGATATATTCTTAATTCTTTCATAGACATGAAATCTTAAATCACCATCTGAAAACATTCTGCTTCCAGTTTATTCATACTGCATCTTAATCAGGCTACTGACAAGCACTGAAACCAGATGAAGTGGAATTGAATCTCCAATTAAGCATCATCCATCCATCAAGTGTGAAAAGATATCTCCGGTAGAGAGCAAGAGAATATCTTGCTTTCAAATACAACCACTTCTTCATAAAAACAGACATTGTTAAAAATTTTAACCAACCTAGCTTGAATCTTTTTGGCCCTGTTTTGTTAAAGTCAGAAGTAGGTTGAACTGATTTGCATTGAACGGAAACACTTTTACCAGTGTTCTTTTGGTCCTAGCCCATCAGAGTCCGGCCTAGGACGGAGACATTCCTGGAATGAAGTCACTGCAAGAATGGCACGCTGACACGGAAGTATGGGACAATAGGGAAAAGGAGGGAGGAGGTCAATGTCAATTGTTGCTTTGTAGAGACTCCGTGTGAAACATAAGAGATGATCAGAATTCTGAAACTAGAAGTCAGGGCAATAGAGCCAGAGGAAGGTGAATCTGAAAACAGGAAGAAAACACAGTTGGGAGGTATTGTTGGTAAACAGTGAGTGTCCCCTGGAATGTTGTTTTATAAGTAGGCCATCTTTGGAAGGGGCAGGGGCAGAGCAGGACTTCTGAAGAAGTAAGTTACACTAAACATTATCCTTGAACTCAAACTGGGACAATATGTACAGAGATCTGCTTGGCAGAAAGCTGCCAAAAATCAAACATGGGCCATGGTGTTTTTTCGTTTTTTGGGTTTGTTTTTTTTTTTTTTTTTCTGGAGACAAGACTATTATGATGTCCCCCTCGGTAAAGTGCTATGGCATCGCAGCTCACAGCAACCTCAAACCCTTGGGCTCAAGCGATTCACTTGCCTCAGCATCCCAAGTAGCTGAGACTTCAGGTGCCCATCACAATGCCTGGCTATTTTTTTGTTGCAGTTGCCATTGTTGTTTAGCAGGCCCAGGTCGGGTTCTAACCACCAGCCTTGGTGCATGTGGCTGGTGCAGTAACCACTGTGCTCTTTTTTAAATAAGCTCCTTTTGTTCCCCAAATACTACATCTCTACAGACTTGGAAGCCAGGTATCCTCTGTCCTAAATGTTCTGGTTTCCTCTTTAGTGACTGTGGCAGGTTTCAAGGCTGCAACTACCAAAAAGGGTCCTGTTGGGCAAAATCAGCAGGATAATAGTAACCTCAGCCAGTATAAAATAGGCCTACAAAGCTGTTCTTAACATCGTGGCAGGGATGAGCTGGGCAATTGAGACATAGCAATGCATAAACCCAATCTTCAAACCAATGGCTTCTCTCTGTGA
The DNA here is from genome assembly GCA_963574655.1 of Perodicticus potto. NCBI lineage: Eukaryota > Metazoa > Chordata > Mammalia > Primates > Lorisidae > Perodicticus > Perodicticus potto. The sequence continues at coordinate 23,272 of CAUYRH010088868.1, read as the reverse complement.
ACTGCCAGGGTCTGGAGTAAACCAGAGATTGTATGAATATTTTTCTAATATTTGTATGAAATTAGACAAAATCTAAATTCACTGAGAAAATCAGGAAGTTGCAGGTGATAACTATAACACCTGTAATCCCTGAGTGTGTTCTGCTTGAGGTATACATGAATTTGTAAGTAATTACGCAAACTCCCCCAAGTATTTAATGAGGTCCCCTTGAAAGGAAGACATGGTCAGGCGTCTAGGGTCCAAAACAATAGCTTTATGTTGTACAGCCAGATCCTTCCTGTAGGAACTGTGCTGCTTTATCTGAGGTCAATAATGACCTATAAAAAGGGGTAAATCGGACCATCTGTTCTTCTTCAGATCTCGTGTCGGCAATGGTATCATTGCCCAACGTGCTTGGCAATCAAGGGTACATATGGTTTCTCAAGCAAAGTGGATCCAGAAGCTTCTAAAATTCATATTAACTTGATCTGACAAAGTGAGCCATGACATGGGAAGAGTGACAATGGCCTGGCCACACAGATGTCCCTTCACTGCCTGGTAAGTTCTGCAGCTCTTTCGGGCAGCTCTTGAGCTCTGCGTGTTGTCACACATGTGGTAACACAAACACATCTCCTCTTTTCTGAGCTTTCAGTGGGTCCACCAGTACCTAGGCTTCCACTGCAACTATAATCTCAAAACCGGTTTAAACTAACTGGGACTATTTTGAGATAAACTCATCCCAGCTTTAAAATGTTGATTAAAATAGTTAACTTTCACTCATCCTTAAGAGACAATCTTTGACTTTGTCATTCTTATTGTTCTTTAATGCATAATTACTTCTGAACATATTTTGTAGATTATATTGTAAGAATCTTACCCTCAAGGAGGGTGGCCGCTAATTCTGAAATGAATGAATCTCCCAGTGGCCTCATTGCTGGTCTTCTTCCACAGAGCACTTCTGATGAGGCCCTTTGTGACCTTATCAAATTTTCAGAGATTTTAAGACCTTTCTGAACCACAATTATTCTTGTGTGTCGGCTTTAATATATTTACCATCTGTTGGCTGTTTATAGAAAAATACATGCATGCAGTATTCTGTATATACAAGATGTGACTGGTTTACAGGAGATCTAGTCAAATGGGAATCAAATCAAGGTCAATTTTTATTCAAGGACATTGGTCTAATTTGAATCATTTTGCTTATAACATAATTATTGTGGGCTGATCAAATAAAATAATCACAAGTTATTTCAAGTTTTAAAAAAGCTTGTTGGTTATTTATATCTCAGTGATATCAATTCCATTTAAGAAAACTTCTACTTTCATTTATGTAGGGGACTAAAGTGAAATACAGGTAAAACTATTCACTGATTTTTGAGACCCAAAGCAGTCTGGGCCACTTGCATTGTATAGTAGATAATATGGAAGAAAAATCAGATCTTTAAGTACTTTATATATATGAAATGAAATAAACATAATTTTGTAATACAGTGGGTACTGGCACAGAAGTAATTTAAACCAGCTTTACCAACTGGGAAAGTTTTATGTAGAAAATGATATTGTTTTTTCAAAAGGGGAGTAAGGGCTAAATATAAAATTAGAAAGGGCTTTTGCTAAGTTTATTTCATTTAAGTTTTTCCTGTTGCCCAAATAAACTAGTAAAAAGAAATTAAGTATTTGAGAATGTGTCAAAATACACACCAGCCATGCTTGGGGAGGTGCCGAGGGAAGGTTGACTTTGCCTGACTGGAAATGGATGGGGTCACCAGGGGAAAAATACAAGAACAGATCTTCATGGCCAAAATCTCAAGGCTCTGCTCTCCTGAAATCATCCATCTGGGAACCACAAAGTCCAGAAATCTTTACCCGCAGACACCCAGCTGGGAAGAAAAATTGGAGCTTGAAGCTCAGGGACAATTCATAATAGCCTCAGCCCAAAGGGTCCCAAGTTAACCCGGTGACTCTGTCCTCATTTACTACTCTAGCCATTTTTATGATATTCTCTTAGCTAATTTATATATTCTACTTTATGACTATTTTACTTTTCTAATATTTTCATCTCAAAATTTTATCTTCTTTAATCCTTCAGTTTCTAGTTTTCATAGTCACCTAATTTTTATCATGTTATTAATTCTTGGCTTTGATTTTGCCATTTTATAGTGCTTATTTTATAACATTTTGTCTTACTGTTTTATGTTATCTTGGTTATTTTTATCATCTACTTTGAGATATAACTCTTATTTTCTTTTTAATGTTACCCAAGTTTTTAAAATGGCAAGAAGTATTGGCTGAGAGGAGACATGTGAGGTCAATGTGGGCTCCAAGCAGGAAGCCCTGAAAAATGTCTTTTCTCCTTATGAGTTTTACAACATCTCTTCCAGATCTCCACAACTAGTTCCTAAATTCCCTCCCTAGATAAATCATTTGATTGTGAAATCAGTCTGAAAGAAGGATCTGACCACTGTCATGAACCCTTCACCCTAGGTTATATAATCAACCCATAAAACAGAAATACGATTTCAGCAAGTGACTAAGGACCCTTACAGTCGGCACTCAAGGAGAGCTGAGTTACAGTGGTCTCCTTCCCTTGTGAATTAGCCAATCCATTTAGTGAAACTGGGAAAGCTTTATGCTCTCTGTCCTATAAAATTGTTGAATTCTGGGTAAATTCTGGGAACAAACCTATTTACCAGACGAGAGAAGGTCACAATTGTTGAGATCACAAGAAAGTAAGTTTAACTCAAACAGAGAAACTCTTCTTCCCTCTATAATGAAAATGGCTTCATTAATTCTCTCTTGCTACTTAACTAAGATGAACATTTAGTAAATTCAAATGACATAAAGTTCTAAGTAAAAACTCACCTGATATCCCACAGCCCTGCATCACCAACATTTTAGTGCCCACCTTCATATGTACCCCCCTTCATGCAGATCATTTTAAATGTCATCCTCTTATATACTGTTGTCTATATTCCCTATTTTTTCTTTCCTTACCCTTCCATTCATTTTGTTTTCCTCACCTCTGCACACATCTGACTAGTATACCATGTTAATAATCTAGTTGATAAACTTCCATAGACATATACACGCATATCAGTAAGAAAAAGCTAGATTATACTGCTCTAACAAGTGACCTCTTAAAATATAAATAACATTTCTTGTTTAGATTTCCCTTTCAGGTTTGCTGCATTTCTGCTCTCACATTCTGGCTGAAGGAGACATGTTGCAATTGTAGTGGCAGAGAGAAAAAGATTATGTTGATACCACTGCACTGAGAGCCAGGCAAGAGGTGTCCTGCTCTAGTTCACACTGTTTAGAAGCCACTGGTTTGATCTTCCTCTGGTTATGAGCCTCCTAATGAGACAAGCAGTCTGAAGGGCCAAAGGGCCATGCTCTCTCTGAGTCCATGTGACTATTCCCACCCAATCTAGGTGAAGTACTAGGATCCTAGCATTCCTACCCAAATGAACTCTGTGAGGGCCTCTTCCCTCATCTGTTCCTCTGAGGGTAGACAAATCTATAGGAGCATGTAAACCTTAAGCCTGAGAGAGAGCGCCAAGAGTTAGCTGCTTCAGGATTGTGGAGATAGGTTAATAAAGAGCTTGAGCCCCTCGTGGGATGGAATGGTAGAAATTCGGAGGTGTATATGTAATACAATGTAATAAAACACACATTTCCCACTAAATTAAAATATACTGTTGCATGTAATAGAAATAATTTCTCCATTCTTTATTCTGCTCCACTGATGCAATTTTCTATGTTTATGCCAAAACCATATTGATTTCATAGGTAGTTCTCCTCTGTATTTTAATAACTGGTAAGGCAACCCCTCTTAATTTTTTTCTAAAATATATTATTGGCTATTACTTGGATATTTGTTTTTCCAAAACATTAAAAAAATCAACTTATGAAATTCATTACTAAAAACTTTGTTGGAATTCTAATAGGAATCGCATTTAGATTTATAAAAATAGAACACTGTCATGTTTATGATACAGAAACTATTCCCTTCCAACAATATAGCGTACCTTCCCATTAAGATTAATTTGTTCCTGACCCTTAATAAGATTCTATACAAATGATTCTGAATCTTTCCAGTCAAATTAACTTCTAAATGATTTTACAGTTTTCATCAATATTGGAAATGAAATATTTTTCCATTTCTACATTTTTATTGCTATCACAAGAAAACTGGTAGATTTTGGTTATATTTGCCCTGTATCCATCATTATTAAATACATTTATTGCTCCTGTGTATTTCTTTTTATATTGTGCCCCAAAGTCAACCTTAAAGTCACCATACATAGGGGAAGGTAAATTATAGCTAATTGTACCTTTTGTAACAAAATATTCATTACAAAATTTTACAAAGAGGTGGCTAACAGGTAGAGAATATTTTGTAAAAATTTATGATGAATACTTTATAAATAAAGGTACATTTAGTTATAATTTCCCATTTTTCCTATGTATGGTGAATTTAGGGATGACTTTTGGTACACCCCATGTGTGTGTATATACAGAGGGAGCCAAAAACTGTATACAGATTTTAAGAAAGGAAAAATCTATTCAAATTGTGACAATATATAAAGCTTTTCATCTTGTGTATGGTATCGTGTATCTCTAATTGCAGAAGTCAAATATGACTTGAATATTACAATATTAGTATATTCTCCTTTCTTAAAATCTGTATACATTTTTTAGGCACCCTCTGTTTATGTGTGTATAGCATCCACAGCAAAAATAAGCTCTATATCTCATTTCTCAATTTTTTATTACATTTTCTTGTATTATTACATTTGATAAGACCTTTAAAATACACTGGCAATATAGCCATCAACCTATCTAGTCTCTGATTTTTAATTGAAATGTTTTTAAATATTTCACTCTGTAGTAAGATATTAGCTGTTGGTTTCTGGTGAATGGTCTTCATTTGATTCAAGCAAATTATTTTTATTCTTTGAGGCTTTTTTTTCTTAACAGTTCCTGAACCATAGTCCCATAGTCCTTTTTCTGCATTGTATTACATGTGGTCAAGTTCAGCTGTGTGAGCAGCAGACAACCAAAAATAGCGGTGGCATAAAATTTATATAGAAGTTTGTATTTCATATAAAACGTGTTAGGTCAAGGGCTGGTAAGACAGATCCACAATGCGGGGGAGGGGCCTCAGCTCCTTCTCTCCTGTTGTTCTGCCACTTCAACAAGCTGCTTGGGTCCCATGTCTGCTTTAGGATGAATCATCATGTTTTAATTCCAAACAGCAGGAAGAAGAAATGGGAAAAGTAAAGAACAAGTCTCCTTCCTAGACAAATCTTGCTAAAGTCGGCACATACTACTTTTGTTTGTGTAATATTGGTCAGTACTTGGTCATATGTCCATGCCTAAATGGACAAGAGGCTGAGGAACATTTGTTCTGGGTAACCACGTGCCTAGCTAAAACTAGAATTTTCATTACTTTTAAAGATACGGAGAACAGATACTAAAAAACAACCAGAAGCATCTACTCTATAGACATGTGGATGTTTATCTTTTAATTTGTTCATTGCAATGTGCTATTTTGACAGGTTTCCTGGTATCGAAAATTCTTACGTCCTTAGAACGAAAGTCCACTTTTCTTGTTAGCTTATAACTTAATTAATATACCAATATTGTTTTAAAACAGATGTTGGCAAACTATTTCTGTAAAAGGCCTCATAATCAATATTTTAGTCTTCTCAGGCTATGCAGTCTCTGTTGCAACCACTCAACTGTATCATGATAGCATGAAAACTGCCACAGACAATGTCTAAACTCACAGCTGCAACAGTAGCTGTGTTAGAACTTTATTATCAATCTAGCAGACCACATTTGCCATGTCAGTAGTTTGCACACCCCTATTTTAGAAAAACTAAGTCTATACCCTCCAGTTACAACCAGTTACAAGATTTACCTATAGGCATTTAATAACTAAATATTATCATTCAAGCAGTTAGGGGGCTTGTACAGTTATTTGTCACCAAAATGGTAAATTGTTCAAAATGTTCCTAATAGCTCTTATGTCTTCAGACCCTATGTACCAACAAAATTGTCATGTAGTGCTATCTGAAACACACTGAAAAACTTATGATTTCATAAGAAATCATAGGAAAAAGGTTGAAAACATAAAGCCTAAACCTACATATTTAATGACTTAAGGACATGCACATTCTCCTAAAGTCATCCAAAGGATCTTTTCTTCATATCACATTCATTTTAACTTTAGTCTCACAGAAAAATAAAAGTAGTGCAATATAGTTAGAGAATCAAGATATAGCTGAATGGACAATAAATGATGGTGGCTTCCCTTTTGCTCTAACTGCTCAGGTTAGAATATTTTATGAAGATTGTAGCTAACATTGGCTATTGCCGTGATTTCTAGCATGTCATATTATGGTAAAAAGAAAAGCCCTTGTAGGTAGACACATACAAGGTTCCATCATCTTTTTATTTCAGTTGCTCATTCATGTGCTCCATGATTTTTTTCAGATAAAGCAAAAGGCAATCTTAGAGGGATAGTGGTGTACTAGGATATTGCAAACAAGGGCACATAAACCAATTATGGCAACTCCGGGGGTGGGGGTGGGGAATGAAGACATAAAAAAGCTTTTTAATAAAGGCACATGCTGACAGGTATTTCTGCCAAAGTGTAAAAACAATGTCTTATTTATTTGCCGTTTTACACATAACAAAACAGACTTTTGTCTAGTTATAATGCATTTTAAATCGCCAGTCTCCTATCAATATTCTAGTGTCTCATTAACATTGGCACCAGAACTGTATCTCCAGAAAGCTTTTTCTATTCATGTGGAATATTTTATGGTTAGATGCCCAATTAATCTGCTATAGTTTAGCTTTGTGAGACTCAAATGTCTATTTCGCTTAGCTCTTCTACCTCTAAATGGTCCAGAGCTCTTTAAAATTTAAAGAGCAAGAGGAGACCTTAGGGATATACACAAGGAAAAACACTATATTCTCTATTATATTGAATTTTAAGTCAAGATAATAGAAAAGATTACTTGTAAGATAATTTTTCTTCTATATACTTGAACTATATTTTTGGTTGTCTTAAATTTATAACTCTGCTTCAGGTTACACCATTTTTTTTTTCACATTCTACATGAAAGTCTATTTTTTCATGACATTTATACCCTTCAAATATTTATAATCTGTTAGCATGCTCTCATATCTTTGCTTTTAAACCTGGTTCATATTTTCACAGGTACGTGGATATTCTGCAATGAAATAGAAGTTATTAAATGACTAGATACCAACCTCTTTTTATTAATAGGCTCCAAAATCCTTCATCTCAATTCTCAACCAACTTCTAATCACTAACTCTCATTTTTAGTTCTTTATCCCTTCAAATATTATCCTCAAATACTCTAAGCTAGCTTGGCAGATTTATAATGTATTAAGTCTAGAAGAGTAAGTTTCCATAATAAATCTAAATAATGAATTCTCAGTGATTACTTTCAGAAATAGATACAAAGAATGTCTACAGATGTTAGGGTTTTAGTCTTTTAAAATGTATTTGAGTAGTGGTGGAAATAAGCAAATATCAATGCAACCAAGAAGTTGAGACATTTTTCTGTTTTTAAGATAACACCATGTTGTGTTCTCCCAAGATGTATGTTTTAAGTAAATTATTAATTTCAAGATCTGCCATAGGCCAAGTGACTAAGTGCAAATGCTATTTAGTCAAATATAATACCATTATGTTGATTTTATAAAACTAATGCTTGGTCTACATTTTCAAAAATGGGAAAATGATATCTAAGTATCAGAAAGTAATTCTATCTACAAAGAAATAATATACCCCCATATTCCTCTTTAAAATATAAATGTGAGGGTGGCACCTATGGCTCAAAGGAGTAGGGCACCAGCCCCATATGCAGGAGGTGGCAGGTTCAAATCCAGCCCTGGCCAAAAACTCAAAAACTGTAAATATATATATATATGTGTGTGTGTGTGTGTGTGTGTGTATATATATACACACATATATATGTGTGTGTGTGTGTGTGTGTGAATTAACACCAGTTCTGTGATTTGACATCTTACATAGACTAAATTTCATTAAAACTCCAAAATCCATTAATCGTTTCTTCCACAAAAAGTTTTTGTTAGCTAATTAATCTATGCAGCCAACAATCTACACAAGGATTGATGTCAAGCTATTGAAATGTTATATATAGATAAAGCTTATTCAATTGTGATATGTACATGGAATATGGTGTAGAAAAAACTAGATACTCAAATAAAGAATGAGAATTAGTGTCTAGAGACCATACCTCTAAATAAACTTGATTCTATTATTTCTATTTTTAAATATCAGTTTTGGTAAATTGCCACTGTTCCTCACATGTGGCTAACCTCGTTAGTTTAAAACATAACAATAAGAAAGCAACCCAATTAAAAGATGGACCAAAGAAAGACCTTAGGAGACATCTCACCAAGGAAGATATTCAGATGGCAAGCAAGCATATGCAAAGTGTTGGGGCTTGGGTGTCCCAGTTACCCCTAACCCAGTTAACCTGTTTCAATAACTTGGCTGAGCTGGGAAGTTTAACCAAGGCACAGTGGTAACTGAAAGCAAAAATGAATGGAACAGAAAATAAAACTTCAGCAGCATAGGCAGTGTAAATAGAGAGCACAAGTAACCCACACAAGTTTCAGTGTAACAAAAAAACTTTTATGTAAGAAAAAAAGAGAAAGTTTAGAGTAGTTCCAAAGAGAATTGGAAGTGGGTCCCTCTCATGATGGAGAAGAGGTGAGAGAGATGACAACACAAAGTTCTGCTGGGGTTTAAATACTCTCCCTTAAAATTGGCTGCACGTCCTTCACTGGCCCTCTGCGCCTCTAGGCATCACTGCCCTTTTCGACTGGTCATTGATTACTGTCTCTGTTGGCCACGGGTTGCCTCATACCTTATACCCATTCTTATGGGTCCTCTAGACATCCTTCTTCCACAGGTCAGGCTTTCCTCCCACCCACTCTTGAAGCCCCTCTCATAGTGTCCCTTCTCAAAAAGATGTTCCACATCATCAGGGAAATACAAAAGCATGAAATATTATTCAGCTGTAATGTTCTTAAAATGATTCTTGAATGTACTGTGACATCAATAAAGCTCTTTAGTTCATTTTTGTTTAAAAAAAAAAAGAACGAATGAAATATTAACTACTATAAACTTATTAGAATGACCCAGATCCAGATCACTGACAACTCCAAATGGTAGTGAGCATGTGAAGCAACAGGAACTCTCCTTCATTGCTGGTGGGAATGCAAAATGATACAATCACTCTGGAAGAGAGCTTGGCAGTTTCTAAGGAAACTAAATGTACTCCTACACTATGATCCAGCAGCTATACTCCTTAGTATTTACCCTATGGAGTGACAGCTTATGTCCACACCACAACCTGCACACAGAGGTTTACAGTGACTTTATTCATAATCGCCAAAACTTGGAAGCAACCAAAACGTCTTTTAGTAAATGAAAAGATAAACTGTGGTACATTCAGATAATGGGAATACTATTCAGAGTTGAAAATAAATGAGTTATCAAGCCATGAAAAGGCACAGAGGAAACTTAAGTATATTGCATCTTACCAAATGAAAGAAACCAAACTCAAAAGGCTACATACTATATGACTCCGCAGATATGACATTAAGGAAAAAGCAAAACTATAGAGGTAGTAAAAAGATTAGGTTACCAGAAATGAGAGGTGGAGGGAGGGATGAATAGGCAGAGCACAGAGGATTTTGAGGGCAGTGAAAACACTCGGTATAATGCTATGATTGTAGATACGTGTCACTGTACATTTGACCAGGCCCCACATAATGTACACTAAAAGTGAACTCTAATGTAAACTACTAATTTGGGTAATAGTGATGTGTCAGTATAAGTTCAACAATTATGGCAAATGTACCACTGTGGTGGGAGATGTTAAGAATGGGGAGGTTATGCATGTGTAGGGGAAGGAAGCATATGGACTATCTCTACCTCTTCCTCCCAATTTTGCTGTGAACCTAAAACTGGCTAAAAAACTAAGTCTTAAAAATAGTATGTCAGAAAAAAATAGCTTATATCCTCCGCTCTTGTTTGGTGGAATGCTCTATAAATGTTAATTAAGCCTACTTGGCCTAATCATTTTTTCTCTATCATTACTGATATTAATTTCATATATTAATTACTGAGAAAGGAATGTTGAAATATAAAAAAGTAGAGTCTAAAAATATAAAAAACTTAACTGACTGTTATTAAAAATTTTCAATGTCTGCTGGGTGTTGTGGCGGGCACCTGTAGTCCCAGCTACTTGGGAGGCTGAGACAAGAGAATTGCCTAAGCCCAGGTGTTGGAGGTTGCTGTGAGCTGTGACGCTACAGCACTCTACCAAGGATGATAAAGTGAGACTCTGTCTCAAAAAAAAAAAATTTTTTGCAATGTCAAAATGTTAACTACCTTTTGTTCAAAAGAAAACTGTTGATTACAATATATATAAAATACAATGAAACAGAATAAGGAAAAACTGATTGGCATAAGTTAATTTTCGATTTACTCAAAACTTATGCAACACTGTGGAATCTTTGATTCAAGTCTGATTTCCTGACAACCATATTAGAACAGTTCAAGGGTAATAACTGCCCCAGGTTTCAAAGTAACTAACTTACTATTCTATTTCCCTTTTGTGCACTATTTTTCTCTTCTTCTATGCAGAGTGGAGTTTAGCATCTTTTAAAATTTTATAGTTTGAGAATTTTATCTTTAGCATATATTAATATTCAATCTATTATTATTCTGCAAGAATAGTCATAAACACCTCAGAGACCCAATAATCCATACCTTCTTTCCAATTAACTTATTTCTTCTGACTTCTGCTGGAAGACACTGGAAGACATTGACGATGTCAAAGTTAAGATACAAAATTTTGAAAAAAAATACTGAGAAGAAGGTAGAAAAGTAGACTTAACACAGAACATTCATTTTTAGCTTTAAAATATCAAGAAGCTGGCTTGGCGCCTGTGGCTCAACAGGCTAAGGCACAAGCCACATACACCTGAGCTGTAGGGTTCAAATCCAGCCTGGGCCCACCAAGCAACAATGATGGCTGCAACCAAAACATGGCCGGGTGTTGTGGCAGGTGCTTGTATTCCCAGCTACTTTGGTGGTGGAGGCAGGAGACTCTCTTGAGCCCAGGAATTGGATATTGATGTGGTGACAGCTTGAGGATGTGTCTCAAAAAAAAAAAAAAAAGAAAAGAAAGAAAAATAAATAAATAAATAAATAAATAAATAAATAAAATAAAATGTCAAGAAGCTTACCCAAGGAAAAGCTTGTCTTTTATTTTTTCTTCATAGTGAATGTTTTTATATATTAAGATAATTTAATCTTGTTCGATATGCCCAATAATGGTGGATATGCATAATAATTTCTGGCTCATCAATTTTTAATTCTGTGTGTGAAGATCTTGGTGTTGTACAGTACAGATTCAGAAGTCAGGCACTTTGGCATGCTTGCTAATATGGACGGCTGAAATTGCTGCTTAAAAATTTTTCCATTTAAGTTGATGAATTGGGATGTTATCTGGACTTAGCTTTTCCCAGGAAAACTGTTACCAAATTCCTAACGCTTTGACTTGAAGAATATTTAAGAAAAAAGGACAACTATAATGTATGCCTGGAATATAATAATAAGTCTGTTAGATATCTTCTTCAAAAGGAAGAACTACCAAAACTCAAAATATAAACATAGGTAATAATAGAGATTTTTCTGAAACCCAAATGTCTCTTATACAACATCATTCAATTTGACTTACCACTTCACCTCCAAGTTTGTGGATTTTGAAATTGTAAAATCCTCACCAATTCATAAAGCATGAGGTCAGAGGATGAAGATGCTCACCACTGTGGCTTCTTCATCTGCAGTAGAATTCTGCTTTTATTCTTGCCATTGCTCCTCTCTTTCAACTCAAATTTAAAATGTTTCTTCTTTGATTTTTTCAAATCAAATAAATATGGAAACATAGTAAGAACTTGAGGGCATAGTAGACTTTGCAAAATAATTTCTGGAATGGAGAACAGAAAAGGATTTATGCTCCAGCCACAAAAACCAACTTGAAATTAAATAATAGGCATCATCGTTCTTCAAATTCTGTTGTTACGTTACCACTGGGACAGTTGCGCTCCTTTCAACTTTATGTAATTCCAGCTCTCTTCATCTTGTCGATTTCTCTCTCCATACTTTATTCTAGATGTTTTTTCATTTCCCCTCTCTTCTAAATAAGCAACAAATTCTCTTCTGGTCACTCACAGGTATACATACTTTCCACCTTTTTCTTTGAATCTGGGTGCCAGCCAACACCAACTTTTATTTTATTACATTCCCAGTCTCTTATTGTAGAATAGGTAAGAGAATATTATCCAATATGGTTAAGCACCTGCTATACATGGAAGGCTAAGCAGAGACCTTGGTACTAATGTGAAAGCAACTTGACTTATCATATAACAATTTTCAGAAATCCCCCATTTTGTAATATAATATTAAAAATAAAATTTAATAAAGTACTAAATCTCCAAACCCAAATATTGTTAAAGATGTTTAGAGCATAGTATTTTCATAAACTGACTTTTTACCATAGAGTTTATTTTTTGTGATGATTGATCTAAAACTTTCTTATTTGGAGGATATAACTAAATACCAATAGAATGAACAATAAAAAGTATTAATTTCTAAATTATATATTTAGTAGAGATTTCCACTGGAAACATGACATTTTTAAGAATACAACATGAAAAGAGATTTTCAAATATTCTTCCTTTTCTCTGTAATATGTTTCATATTAAAGGGTCAAGTCTGTTAGGCTTAAACATTTACATTTCTCCTCTTCTGAGTTCTCTCTCTCTCTCTCTCTCTCTCTCTCTCACACACACACACATAATACAGAGCCATATTTATACCACAGAAATCAACAAATACCACAAATTGGGGATGAGAAGAGGATTGCTTTTGTGGATTTTTTTTTCCTTTTTTTTAGAAAAAGTTTTAGAGCACAACATCAGCTCCATGACAACCACTTGAATATTCCTTGCCCCAGCAAACTATAATAACTCAGGCAAATCCTGACCATTGTATCTTCTTCTGGTTCCACATCTAGCATTTTTTGCCCTTTAAATACACCTGGGGTGAGGCAGACCACAGAAAGCCTCAGTGTAAGAATCTTACACTATCAACTTCCCAAGTACCATGGGAAGCCTCTTTCTCACTAGATTTAATAACAGGGAGCAGACTTGCTGCCTCTGAAGGGGATGGCTCACAGCACAGCTTTTCCCAAAGACATTTGCGGCTTCAAATCCATTCTCTTCCACTCCCTACTCTGACTCAGTCTTCTATCCCCTAACTGGTGAATTCTGCACTTAGGGTCTGTCGTTTGAAATGTATGTCTATTTTGTCTCAGTGCCTTGATCAAAAATCAATTTTAACATTCTATTTCAATAAGTAGGCACAAATAATGTAAAAGAAGAAATTTCAAATATATATTGTTTGGAAGGACTAAAAGCAATAAACTCAAATAAAAGAATATACCAATCCCATATTTTGTGGTTATAGCAGGTATTGTGAGTTTTTTCAGTTATTTGTTTTTAATGTCTAAGGAGACCAGTTCATTAGTTAAAACTCCTTTAATTTGAAACAAAGGAAATTGTGTTTGTCAGGTCCCACCCCAGCAGCAGTGTCCACTGAAACCTGTGGAAACTGGCAACAATTGACTGAAGAAATATAAAGTTAGGAGTGAAGGTAAAGAAAGTAAAGAGATTGGTGGCGCCTGTGGCTCAGTGAGTAGGGCGCCCACCCCATATGCTGAGGGTGGCAAGTTCGAGCCTGACACCGGCCAAACTGCAACAAAAAATAGTCAGGAGTTGTGGCAGGCGCCTGTAGTCCCAGCTACTTGGGAGACTGAGGCAAAAGAATCACCTAAGCCCAAGAGCTGGAGGTTGCATTAAGCTGTGACACCACAGCTCTCTACCGAGGGTGACAAAGTGAGACTCTGTCTCTAAAAAAAAGAAAAGAAAAGAAAGACAAGAAACATAGAGTAGAATTAATTATAAGTGGAAGCTCAGGGGTCCATTGCCTATCGTGGGATTCTGAAAATGGCCCAGAATGTTTGCTTCACTCTGATTTTATCAAAGTCTATTTGCCCAGAGGTTAAGATGAGGGAGGGAACAAAGACAACAGCAGTTTCTCATATGATTGATCATATCAGTTCCTATTGTTATTAGTATTAACCTTAAGCTAGCCTTCAATAATCTGAAATCTGAGCCTTGTATTGGGAGAGCCTCCTGCTTGAGATCAGACACATAGATTTCTAGGGAGGTGTTAAGCCTCCTCTGAGGGATGGGTGGAGGGAGGCATTTTCCTCTCATCACCACCACAGAGGATTTTCCTCTACAATAAGGGATATAAGCTCTTTTGCCCATATCTCAGAGCTCCAACTACTCTCTTGGTCTCTGCCCCAGGCAAGTGCAAATCTCCACAATGGGCATCTACCTTGCCTGTTTAATGGGTAGGAAATGCCCTAGAAGTTGTATCTTTTCTAGGACTTGCCATAACCTTTTCTGTGGCCATTACTTTCCTCAGAGTGCTCACAGATCCAGCAGGGTGTTTGTAAGCTATATCTCCAATAGGCTAGAATTTCAGAAAAGGCAGGAAGCTTGTCAGCAATGGCTAGCTTAAATGTAAACTAGCTTTTCTTTGTTCCAACTCACTCAGCTACTTTTTAGTTTTCCTCTTTCTCTGGGGGTGCTTTCCTTTGCCAAGAATGGGGTCTTCAGTCTCATTTGCCCAGCAATGTTAACTGAACAACACTTTGTGTGAGGCACTGTGCTACATGGGCAGTGCTTCTCAGACTTAATATGCAAAGGAATCTCCGGGGACATCATGTTAAAATGCAGATTCAAACTCAGTAAGTCTAGGTGAAGCTGAGATTATCTCTAACAAGGTCACAGATGATGCCATGCTAATAGTCTGGAATTTCTTTGAGTAGGAAAGAACTAGAGAATGCATAAACACACATCACATATATAATATATATGATATGCGTGTATATGTATAAAGTATACATATGTATAATTTATATATAAAATGTGTGTATTTATATACCTACACATATATACACAGAGATTCATGAAATAAGATAATTCTACAAGATGGTTACTCTATTCTTTTATTTTTTTTAATAGAGACAGAGTCTCACTCTATTGCCTTGGTAGAGTGCTGTGGCATCACACAGCTCACAGCAAACTCCAACTCCTGCACTTAGCTGATTCTCTTGCCTCAGCTTCCCGAGTAGCTGAGACTACAGGCACCTGCCACAACACCCGGCTATTTTTTTGTTGCAGTTTGGCCAGGGCCGGGTTTGAACTCGCCACTTTCGGTATATGGGGCCTGCGCCCTACTCACTGAGCCACAGGTGCCACCCCCTTGCCCCCTGCTTTTTTTGAGACAGAGTCTATGTTGCCCTTGGTAGAGTGCTGTGGCATCACAGCTCGCATCAACCTCAAACTCTTGGGCTCAAGCAATTCTCTTGCCTCAGCCTCCCAAGTAGCTGGGATTACAGGTGCCTGCCACAATACCTGGCTATTTTTTTTGTTACAGTAGTCGTTGTTTGGCTGGCCCAGGCTGGGTTCGAGCCCACTAGCCTTCTTGTATGTGGCTGGTGCCATAACCACTGTGCTATGAGCGCCAAGCCTACTATCTCTATTCTACAAAGAAGAAAACTAAAGGTTAATGAGATTAATTTGTTCAACTACACAAGTAAATGGCAGAAGGGATTCAAGATCACCTCTTCTTCTCTTACTTTTTCCATTGGATGGCATAGTGTTACCAGATGAAGAGGGTCCACCTACCTGTCACTGTCAGCCAATATGCAGAGAAGGGGATAAACCCACCACATTTTCTTTATCAGAAGGCCAGATTCTGAAGAACTGTGAGAGTAGCCTCTCTCAGACTGTTCTGTTTATTCATTTCCAAAATTATAGTTTTATACATTTAAATTCAAAGTAAAGACCATGTTAACCTTTATCTTAAACAACAGCAGAACCCATGATCCCTAGTAAACAATAATCAGTATAATTCATGACTCAAAACATTTCAATTCAAAAGTTAATCTCCTAAATCAATCTACCTAAGCTACTCAAGATACTCTTCAGGGTTGGAGCTGAATTTTTCAAACAGTGAGAATGGGAGACAGTAGGTAAAGGTCAGGCAGGACCTAAACAGGCCAGACCAGCTGTGTCAAGTCTGCTTTAGCCTGAAAGACTCCATCTTATTCTCACTATTTGTGCTTTCATTAGCATCCCTGAAGTTGTTGTTTTCAAATATAAACTTTAGTAAACAAAAAACAACAAAAAAAAGATAAGAAAGAATGTTGAATTTCTATTCTGATAATGTGGTTAACTTCTCAGTTTCAGTAATTTTTCAGATTCTCCTACTTAGTAGCCTAGAGTTTAGTGGATTTAATCAGAATTATGTTCAATGACAAATACTAGCATATGTCGTTTACCCATGTCTAAATTATACATATGTTGGTGTTAAGGAGTATTTTGTACTCTGTAGATACATGTGTCTTTAGGTTATCCCAGTTATACTATCTAGTGAAAAGATTAACTAAACCATATGTTGCCTCTCTTTCATCTTGTTCACTTGTCCTAAATTTGCATGGAATGCTAACCAAGGGATGCAAACGCTGAGCTCTAAGGAAAACATTTGACTCACATGGGCTTCCTCAGAATGGTGTATTATCAAATTCAGCCTGCGAATTTCAATTTTAAAAGATAACATTCTTTAAGTCTCTGATAGCTCACAAACCATCTTGGTTACATAGAATTCAGTTGCACAAAATACAAAATTATTGATTAAATAATAATTCTTTCAATCTTGATGTTTATACTTTTTTTATTATTTTATCGTTGCTACATAGATCAATCTGTTGGCCTATTCTTTTAAGTTTGTTTAAAACTAAATGAAAGAAGGAAGACAGAAGGACATGAGTTGAGTCACATGCTAACAAAAATAACAAAACAGTGTTGGCTGCAGATAATTTCCTGAAACCAGTATGAGAAGGAATAAGCTATGTGAAAGAAAAACTTTAGCAAGTCATTTTGTGAAAACAGTAAAATCGCCAAATATAATTGAAAAGAGAAGAACCTTTCCAAACTAAATATTCATTTCTGAGCCCAAGGCAACATATAAATAAAGGGTGAGGAAAACTCTGTCTTAATATTAAAAAATTTTAAACCTTTTTGTTTTCTAGATTTATAATATGATTGAGAAGCTATTTAATGAAAGCAAAAATAAATTTCAGTAACAATTTTTTAATGATAATATTATGATCTCTACAAAAGAGATTTATTAAAGTGTTATATATGCTGGGGTTCACAGACTTAACTTTGAAAACACTCCCTTTAAAAAATGGAATTTAATAATTGGCAATCTTTTCATATGAACTAATATACCAAGAGACCCAAAACAAATACACAAAAAATTTATCTCAACAGCTGCTAAAAATTATGTTAATCAGAGTCAGCCCCTTTCTAGTTTTAACTTTTTTAAAACACTAGGATGTAAAAATATCTCATTTATATGCAAAAATAACAATCTGTTTAAAATAAATAGCCGTTTTCTTGCTTAATAGAGAACTACTAGGCCGTACATATGTTCAAATCTGGAATAGACAAAGTATGCTCCCAATGCAATCTCCAGTAATATTTAGAATTTTACTAGGAGTTTCTTCAACTAATACATAAAATATAAAGTGAAAATAAGTTTCCTGCTCTAGCTAGAAAATTCAAGATAATCAATTGAAAAGTTATTAGACTTCATAAAAAATTTCAGTAAATCAGATACCAAGTAAAATATAAAAAAGCAATCACTACTTAATACATCAGTAATAGTTAAAAAATAAGAAGAAAAATAGTAGCAGACAAGAACATAATATATTAAAATAGCCTTTTTAAACAAATGTACACAAACCAAACATATTCTGAGTTATTCATATAAACAACTTGAATACATGGTGAAATATTCCTTATTCATAAATGAGGAAATTATTGAACTGTAAAATCTTAAAATTAATTTATAAATATAAAGCTATTACATCAAAATTTTGAGAAGCTTCATTTGAAACTAGACAAAAATTTCTAGATAATATGAAAAGATAAATGAAAAGAGTATAAAAAAAGAAGAATGGGAAAAAGGAGTTTAGTCCTATCAGATAATAACATGCTATAAAGTTCTAGTAAGACAAAGAACATAGTACTGTCAAATATATAAGAATTATGTAATAAGGCATTCCAAATGAATGAGGAAGAGAAAGATTTATTTGATAAATAATTCTGAAATGATTCTAAAATAATGCTAGTCAAAGGCAAAAAATAACAATAATATTAATCATAAAAATTAAAAACTTAAGTAAGCAAATTTGCCATTATGGGAGAAAAAAAAAGCCTAAGCTCAGAAGGCTAGACTGATTGCTAGAATTAAAAATCTAGAAGTTTGGCCAGGTGCCATGGCTCACGCCCATAATCCTGGCACTCAGGGTGGCTGAGGCAGGTGGATTGCTTGAGCTTCAGGAGTTTGAGACCAGCCCGAGCAAGAGCAAGACCCCATCTCTATAGAAATTAGCGAGGCATTGTGATGGATACCTGTAGTCCCAGCTAATTGGAAAGCAGAGCCAAGAGGATCACTTGAGCCTAAAAGTTTAAGGTTGATGTGAGCTATGACACCAGAGCACTCTACCAAGAGTGACAAAGTAGAAGTCCTCCCCCCACCCAAAAAAAAACTAAAATGTTAATATTCTGTTTAAACAAGCCAGAATATCAAATAGTAAAAAACAGGTTGGGAAATCAAAGAACATGAACTGAGCATTCAGTAAATTAGAACTACACGTGAGCAACTCACTTCAAAGTCATGTTCACTTTTAATAATCAAAGTAAAATATATTTAGAAGAACCATGTGTTTTAGTTCTTCAGAATAACAGTCATTTTAAACAATAAGAATAGCCAACACTACATCCTTTATTCTTATATTTTCTCAGGTTTCTTTGGAAATATTCAGCAAAACTGATCCACCAGGTTGTAATGAAATTCTCTCATACTTACAATTATTATTTCATTACTCATTAACAAGCAGACAAAAAAAAAAAAAAAACAGAACCTGTGTTGTAGTTTCACTGTAATACTCTGTTTAGTACATTTTATTAAATGTATTGCATTAAGTGTACAATGCTCTTTCAAGTGGCCAGACCCTCACCTGCATGAAAAATTAACCAAAACTCTTTATGACAGCCTTCTAGAAGTAGAACATAGTACCCTGTTTAATCAGCTCCAGACAACTGAAACCTTCCTAAACCTAATGCCTAGCCACATGGCCACTTAGAGATCAAGCCCTGGGTAGTATTTTAAGGAGAAAGGGTATAGGTCTTGCTGGTTTTTATTCTATGGGGCATATAGAAGTGCAGACTATCTCTAAAATGTTTGTAACAAAATCATTTTTTCTGAAAACTTATTTCACCAAGCAGCAAAATTATGCTAATTTATAAACCACCAATTCCAGAAATGAAAGCAAATTTCCAATCATTATTATGCTAATCCCCATATTGGTTGCTCAATGAGACATAAAAAAACAGAAGCTCTTGTATGAGCCATCTATGGAGTGTGGACTTCCTGATCAAACCCAGGCTGTCTTTCTTTGGACTTTCGTACTAGTGATTAGCACCTAGGTTATCTCTTACAGTAACTTATCTAAAGGGAATTATAGATATTTAATACTAGGTGTGTTTCTTTCATTCCAATGATTCCTCTTCTTATTTTTGTATCTTCTATACATTCTCCCATGGATATGACTGGAAGTTCTATGCAATTCTGGCTATGTTCACTGTTTAGGTTACATTTGGCCATTAACACTGATTTTGGTAAATCATTACAAATGACAAACCCTTCAATCCAATAGATAGTAGAGTCTGAATAGAATGGTAATTATTTCTCCTTATAAAAATTTCTTCTGCTCTGCTGGGAAAGATTACCTTACTTTTAAGAAGTATATGATGGTTGTCTAAGGTTTCACAATCTTGAACTTACTTCAACAGGCTTACCTCATGGCTCTCAGAGCTGAACAAGGTTAATGGGTAGTGTTTGCCAAGGTACTCCACAGTGTTTACAATGCCACAGCTATTTGGCAATGCTGCCTGCCCATCCCCCTGCCATCTCGGCAGCCTGCCTCTCTGCCAGCAGCCAAATGTGGGGAGAGGACCTAGGACTTCAAAAGTCTCTGAGCGGCTCATAAAAGATCAGGGGGATTGACCCAAGCCAAAACGAAGATTTTACATTTGGCAGTTATGTTTAGCTATGATGACGAGATAATCCGCAGAAACTCAAGATTAACAGGAGGAAGTCTGGATTTAATAGCCCCAGAGCAGGCTAAAAATAAATGTAAAAGAAAACTAAACCTCCCTAGGGGAAAACACTTAGTATCTCCTGCCATAATAGAAGACAAGCAAATAGTACCGCTTAGGATTCAAAGAATTGATCACATATGACAACAATGTTGACTATCCAGAGAACAAAAATGAGGAAATTAGATAGGGAAACCAAATATATTCAGAAGAAATGATCAACAAAGGGGTGAACAGAAGGTGCTGCAAAAGTCTGGGGCTCGGTGAGTATGGAAGAGACTCTGAAGGGTTTTTAAAGAAAATCAGAATTTCCAGGAAAATAGAAACCAGCTGAAAACTGACAATAAGTTTCAAGCCATTTCAAGGAAGAAAAGGGCAAAATTGAATATAGGTTAAAAGAATAATTAAACATCCAAAGTTCACAGCCAATGCAATATGCAACTTACCCCTTTACACCTGAAGAGTGAGGTCGTTGGCAATTCCTTGATATGAAAGTCATTGCCTCCGGTAGCCAGTAGCTTTCTGTAGAAAAGGGGAAGCCATTATTAGACTTTGTTTCTATGACCACTATGTTCCAAAACCAAGGAAAGTTCTCTACAAAAAAATAAAACAGAAACACTGTAACAAAATAAAAATTAGAAGTGAAAGAATTTATGCAAAAAGAGAAAGCTTATGAAACAAAGCCAAGACTGAACACACACAAATCTGTACAATAAAACCCGATAAAAATGATTCCTAACCTTTTTTAGTGAGAGGTTTCTTTTCCTAAAATTAGAAATTTTCATAAATCCTCCAAACTATAATCTCTCCCTGCAGCCATGATACCCAACAATTAAACTTGCATAACTATCCACTGATGCTAGAAAATGCAACAATTAAATTACGTGAAACTGTATTTTATGAATCAGAAGTATATCCATATGAAAACTCGTAATACAAAAAATGAAGTTATGATATTTGATAATATCTAATAATATTTGCCAATTCATGGACCCTTACCAAAAGTCTAATGCCCTGACTTAAGCCAATCTCTTTTTTTCTAAATACCTTTGCATTCTGTGTCTTCCCAAGGATAATGGGAATTTTAATGGAAACACAATAGGTAATAAAATATGACCAATAAGGCCTATGTAAACTTCCAGCAAATGAACTTTTGATGGCAGGGGTCTGTGGGAAAGGCTCCATGAAGTCCCAATTATCTGGTCCCTTTTCTTCACAAATAGACAGCCCCTTTCCCAAGCTGCCCTGGATTTTAACAGACTCACAGTACGCTCTAGCTTCCCTTAAATATAGTCTTGCGACTTTTAGACACTGAGATGTATAAAGTCTGTTGTGATAAATCTCCACAAAGGAAGGGCTGTGCATCTTGCCTCCATTCTTCTTGCTGGGTGGGATAGAGACAGTCCTGATTAGCTCCACACCCTAAGGGTAGCAGAGGAAAAATCAGGGCTGTACCTGGAGCTTTGATGAATTCATGGATATTCCATATTAGAACTCAGACCATATTAGAACTTTTATACTTCATTATATAAAAGAACTGGGTTTTAAGCCATTATTAATTTTGCATTTTTGCTGTCACTTTAAATCTAATCTAATATACTTTATCTTTCAAAATTTACATACACTCTGAATGAACTTTTTCTTACATTGCAGTCTCAATTCGTGCCTTGCCCTTAGCTCTTTCTGTCTTTTGTCTCTACCCTCAGACATTAACTCTGATAACAGCCTTGCTCATCTCTATCATACTTTATTGTCATTTGGACCAATCGCTTTCATCTAATCTCCTATATAATTCACGTATGTACTATGGTACGTTTTCTGGATTTCCTCTTACATCGTTGCTTTTTCTTGGTTTTCATCTTTCTTTTCCAGGAGTAAGAAAGTAGCTGCCTTAGGAAAGTGCATAAGAGAAAGTATCTGAAATTCCAAAAATAGCTGAATTTTACTATTACAATCAATTGTCTGTGATAAACTTACAAATTTTTCCTCAGAGCTTCCAAGGCATGTGACACAGTCTCTAGGATCCAGTATTGTTGGTGAGATATCTGATGTCAATCTGATTCATTTTAACATTCTTAATCATAAATATGGTTATGTTCCCCACATCCTAGTTTAAGAATTTTATGTTCTTTTTTAAAATTTCTTGTGTTCTGAAATTTCAGACATAATTTTTTTTTCCCCATCATCCCTGGAATTCAATGGGGCTTTATAAATGTAAATACACTCCCTCGTTGTAAGCTCAGAGATAGACTTTCTAGTTGATCATTTTGCACTGGGTTTTAATTAGAAATAGAGGAAAGGCACTATCTTTTCGAAATGATCAAAATTTAGTTTTTTAAAGAAAAAAACAAAAATTAAGTAAAAAATTAAATACTTTCCCAAAAATGTTCTAAAATGTTTTCTTCACCTTCACTCTCCTTTTACTTCCAATGCCTCTGTGATAGGTCTTTCTTTATGAGGCATTAATATTCTCAGCTTGAACAGTGTCTCTGATGAGTGAGTGGTATCAGGTAAAGAACTGTGCCTGCTGCCCTGAGGAAGGAGTCTCTGTGGGAGGTGGGGGGGGAGAGAATAGAGTTTGCCTTCCCTGCTATCCTCTGAAGATTTGCTGAGTACACTTCCATTGTCTAAAATAAATCATAACTGTAAATAGAATTTACAAACTTACTATGAATTATGTAGCTGTTGCTGTGTTTTTTTTTTTTTTTTTTTTTTTGAGACAGAGCCTCAAGCTGTCACCCTGGATAGAGTGCTGTGGCATCACAGCTCACAGCAACCTCCAATTCCTGGGCTCAACCGAGTCTCCTGCCTCCGCCTCCCAAGTAGCTGGGACTACAGG
>CAUYRH010088867.1:0-25753 GCA_963574655.1 Perodicticus potto | reverse complement strand
CCTGTACCCCCAGTCTATCTGCACGTGCTCCCAGGCCCCCCCCAACTCCCAGTCTATCTGCACGTGCTCCCAGGCCCCCCCCAACTCCCAGTCTATCTGCACGTGCTCCCAGGACACCCCGCACCCCCAGTCTATCTGCACGTGCAGAGACCCTGAGGTGCATCCAGCACACATCAGAGGTGGAGAAGCCCTGTTCTAGAACACATGAGGTTGAACATACTCCTCAGACAGTGCCAGTAAAAACGGAGGATGGCCTTGCTCCTGACCAGACGTGCACACAGGCACAATTTGAAAACAAGCACACACTGACATCTGAACCACCAAGATGCTTAAAACACTGTGGGTTGGAGCAGAGAGACAGAGTAAATTTTGGAGTGTCATTATCTGAACATGAATTCATTTAGCAGAGCATATTTCTTTCAGAGACAACGGTTGGTTCAAGCAGTTCCGATGAACCTATTTCTGGGGGCAATAATGAAATTATTAAAGCAGTTGGCTCTTCAGAGAGAGCTGGGAGAACCAAATGCCAAAACACTGTGCTTTTTCAATAGTGACAGAGTTCAATGCCAAATAACAACTGCATGGGAAGAAAACATGGTAATGGGATGTTGGGAAATCTGAAAATTAAAATATATATGCACAGACACATCCACTCCAAATTGAAAAAACCACATGAGATTGATTTTATTTCTGTTTCTAGAAAACACAACAATTCCAGGTACCAATTTGCAGTCCCTTTGGCACCCTTAAATAAACGTCACAAGCCAGAGAAATCAAGACCGTTTCTCATCTTGCTGGAGTCGCTTTTGTGGCACATGGCTGGGAAAAGTGACGGAGGCTGCTGTCGCTTCTGCTTTCACGGATGGTTAAGGAGAACCGTGTCCACAGGTTCAGGATACGTGGAAGAGGACGGTATGCTTACCCTTGAGCAGGCTGGTGGGCTGATCACAAGCAACAGGTTCTCAAAGGATCTGGTCGCTGGCTCCTGTGGGCTCCGTACCACACATAGGAACTCCTGGGGAGCATCACAGATTCCTGAGGCTTGGTGAGTGCCTGGTGAAACTCATCTGGTTGCTTCTAACATTCCACCAGAGTTGAGACCCAAAGGCCACAGTCCTCCCCAACTTCAGTGTGCAAAAGACCCAGCTGGGGTATTCGCATGAGGATTCTGGAGCCTCTGGCCCTTGCCCCAGTTGTGTAGAGTGGGAAAGAGTGTTGCTTCCGTCATGCTAAGTTCAGATTTGCCACTTTACTCAGCCTCCCGGGGAGCTGGGCTCCCAGAACAAACAGCTGGCCCAGCGTTTAAGGAGACATAGTTCTGGCAGAGAGAGGAGAGAGAGAACTCCCCTCTCAGAACAGAACTAAGCCCCTAGAGCAAGACAGCTCAGCCAAAAGAGCCGAGGTGCAGATAGAGCCTGAAAGGAACCCAGATTCCCTCCTAGCTCCTCCCACGCCTCTGTGCCATGTGAGGCCTGGGGGGCACAGTGGGCCATCCCAGCTCCAGGAATTACAAACCCCTATGTCCTCTGCAGATTGCTGTGCACCTCACACTAGGGGTGGCAGAAGAGAAGTGGGCCTGTCCACCGCATTCATCACTGGCCCCCACAACTCATGGCTTCAAGAAAAGAACCATGAAATGCACAGCATGGAGAGGCAGGGAGACCACGCACTCCCAAGAGAGCCGCCATCAGAACTCGACGCAGATGTGAAACAGTTGTTGGAACTATCTGTCAGGGAAATTTAAAATCACTATAATTAGTATGTTAAAGGCTTTAACAGGAAAAGTGGGTCACAGGCACTATCAAACAGGGCTTTCAGCAGAGAGAGAGAAAGTACGAAAAAAATCAGATGGAAACGCTGGAAATAAAACCACAGCGGCAGAGATGGAGGATGTGCTTGAAAGACTCATCGGTGGACTTGGCACAGACCCAAAGGAGTCCCTGAACCTGCCCTGAGGCCAGTGGAAGGACCCGTGCTGGAGACAGAGAGGGAACTAGCAGGAGGAGCAAAACCGAGGGCCCGAGAGCCAGGGCGTCTCCAGCACCAAACACGCCCGGCTGGAGCTGCCGGAGACACAGCAGAAAGTGAAGAATTCTTAACAGTCGGGGTCAGACATCAAACCACAGATCCAGTAAGCTCGGAGTGCCCCATGTGAGACGACACACACACAAAACCCCACCAGGAACATCATGTCACACTGCCGAATCAAAAGGCACGGAGAGGTCCTGAGAGCAGCGGGAGGAAGAGGACGCCCTGCCCTGCGGGGGGGAGGCCAGAGCCCCAACACCGTGCGGCAACACCAGGGAACAGCAGCCAAAGAAACACAGTGGACCCGGCATTCCACACTCGGAGAGAATACGTCTCAGAAGGGAAGGAGAAACCATCCAAAGAAACCTGGGGGGATTCAGTGTCAACAGGTGAACTCCATACCCACAAAAATGTCAAAGGACGTTTCTCAGGCAGAACAAATGTTTCAGAGTAAAAGTTGGATGTACAAAAAGAAATGAAGAGCATTGGAAACAGAGTAAATGAAGGAAAATTCAAGTCATTTTTTACTTTATCTAAAAGATAAAGTATAAGTCAGGGCACAGAAAACTATTTCCTGCTGGTTGGATCTGGCCCACCTGTTCTGGGGTGTGAAGTTTTGCTGGAAAACAGCCACGCCCACCACTTTCCTGTTCTCCATGTGGTTTCCACACTACATCATGTAAAGCCTGTAACACCTTAAATATTCCGTATCCTGCCCGTTAGTGCAAATTCCTGCTGATCCTTGGTCTAAAGGAAAGAACGACAGTGAAGTGTTGTGTGTTTGTAGTTTTGTAAACACAGGTTATGAGAAAATGGTGCTCAGGAGGGAGAGAGGGGTTGGCAATGTATGTTACACGGGCTTTCCCCTCCACAGAAATGGGCATATGATCATTAAAGGTAGACAGAAATGTCTCTCAAACCCTAGGATATTGCTAAAATAATTTTTAAAAGAGTTTTAAGCAATCAGTCAATAAAGGAGGTTAAATAAATACATTTTTAAAATGTCCAATTAACAAGGAGAATGCAGAACTGAGGAAAAAGGAAATAAATTCAGATAGAAAAAGTAGAAAATAGCTGATTGAAACTTTGAAACTAGCAATATATACAAAGGGTAATATAGCACAAGCAGTTAAGCTCATTCCAGGAATTCAAGGCTAATTCAAATCAGAAAATCATCCATATAATTTACCACATTAACAGACTAAAAAAGAAAAGCAACATAATCATCTCAATACACCCAGAAAAACCAATGAACAAGATGTAACATTCATTATGGAGCCTCTCAGCAAAGAAGCAGAAGACGTGAATCTCCTTAACCTTAGCCATGGGCATCTTCAAAACCAACATCTGACTTCTACTGGATACTGAGGCCTTGAAGTCCTGCCCTTTACAGTGGGTGCCAAGTACGCCCACTCTCACTGCTCCCACTCAATGTCATGCTGGAAGTTCTTCATGGGGTAACAGGGCAAGAAAAAGAAATAAAAAGCCTGCAGATTAGAAAAAAAATGAATGCAGTTATTTCTATCTGCAGATGACATAAAAAAAATCTGCAAAAAAGGTTCTAAGAAGTGAGTTGAACGAAGTCAGAGGATACCAAACAACAGGCAAAAGTCAACTGTCTTCCTACCTACCAGCTGGGGAGACCAGTTCCTGGCCAAAACCTCTACCTCCTTGTGACTGTCAGGGCCATGTGCCAGCAAGGACAGAGGCTGCTCCCAGCAGACCCAGCAGAGCCACCCTCCATGTGGCCAATTTCCTGACAGCCAGCACCACCATACGTCTGAGGGAAATTGTGTGTAGGGTCTCAGCCCCCTGGCCAGCCAACCTCATGAATATCTGCATTCCTAGCCCCAGAGAGAAGAGGGGCCCTTGAAGACACCTTCCTGCTCTCACTCAGGCCCTAACTCCTAAAAGCAACAGAAGCATTTTCCTTGGAGATCCCTGGGCAGTGAGAGGACCTCTCCTCTGGCCTCTGGCTCATGCTCCGGCAGACTTTCTAACAGCCCAACTCACATCTCGCCTTTGCATCTCAGCTGTTGCCTTAGGTGGCTACTCCAACACCTGACATGTTGGTCTCTCAAGCTCCCCATCAGACCACTATTCAAGTTTGAAGGGGAAAAGCTACTTAAACACACACACACACACACACACATACACACAAAGATGTATGTAAGTATAAATCTAACAAAATCTATTAAGGGTCTATACATTATAAATAAAACACTAGTGAAATAAACCAAAGAGACTTCGTTCCTACGTAAATGGAGAGACATACCATGTTCATGGAGAAGACTTATCACTGTTACATTGCCAGTTCTCCCTAAGCTGGTCTGTAAATTAAACACAATCTCTGCAGGATGTTTTGTAGATATGGACAAATGTGTACAGAAAGGAAAAGCAAGTAGAAAAGCCACGACTGTTCTGACAAAGGCCTCACATCACCCAGTGTTGAGACTCGCCATCATGGTAGAGTAATCAAGGCAGTGGTGTTGTTGGAGATAGACAAACAGGTGGAGTACAGAAAGGGATCCACAAAAACACAGTCAATTGACTTGTACAAAGTGGTAACATTAATGGAGAAAGGATGCTGTTTTTTCTAATGTTGATTGAAATATTGGACTTCTCTATGCAAATAAATAGTAAATGTTGACATATACTCTACGCTTTATCTAAAAATTTACCTCAAAGAAAATCTTATGCCTGCATTTAAAATGTACATTAAAAAATAATAATAAATAAAATGTACATTAGCTGGGAGTTGTGGCAGGTACCTGTAGTCCCACCTACTCAAGAGGCTGAGGCAAGAGGATCAGTTGAGCCCAGAAATTTGAGGCTGTTGCAAGCTAGGTTGAGATCATGGCACTCTAGCTTGGTCAACAGAGTGAGACTATCTCAAACAAATAAAATAAAAATATGAAACAATAAAGCTTCTAAAATAAAACCTGTTTGACCTAGAGTTTGGTGATGGGTTTTTAGGTATGACACCAGAAGTATGAACCATACAAAAGAAATTGATAAATTGTGTTTCATCACATTCAATTGATAAGTTGTGATAACTGTGTTTCATCAAAATAAAATCTTAATCTTCCATGAGAAACACTTTGTTAAGAGAAAGAAAATACAAGGCACAGACCTGGTAGGAAATCTTTGTTACAAGTTAGGCAACTGAGCAGTTAAGAATCCCACTACTCATGAGGAACGTTAACAGGACGCAGACATGAAAGTGGGAAGGAAAGGCAGAAATACTCACAGGTATTTTTTAAACACACAACACACTCGGTGTCCTGGAAAGCACACACACTCTGTGCATCTGAATCTATGCTCATTAGCTGAGCGCCATGGACACGGCCAAGTTGAGGCCACTTTCTCCCATATCTCCTGCCAGTCCCAGTCTAGAGACCCCAGGGTCCTGGGGCCCATCCCTGCATATGATGGCCTCCTGGGGACAGAGAGGCCCAGGGCCAACCAAGGACCCGGCAGCCTATGTCCCACCAACACAAAGGCTTGTCTGTGGTTGGGAGAGGCCAGAAATACCAGCCGTCCTAGTCTGAGCGTCTCCCTCCCAGCAGACTTCTGATATGCTGGTTTGAATATCAGCGAGGTAGGAGAGAGGTAGGTGGCCCAGGGTGCTAGGAGGTCTCCTCGTGTCCCTGACATTGTGAACAAGCTGGAGAGGATGGGCCTCCACATGCTGTGGCAGGTCCCTTCTCACTAGTGACAGCACAGCGCTGCCCACCTGCCCCTCTAAAACTCAAATCGAGGCCTCAGCCCTGAGGTGGGTCCTTTTCTGCATCTGGGAGAATGTTCTGGAAGTGGGAAGTGCTGCCAGCAGCCACAGGGCGGACAGAGTATCTTCCCCACACCAGGTTTCCAGGCCACCCCTGGGGCCAGTGCCTGCATCCTGTGTCCTCACATCCAGAAGAGAATGGCTCACCTGGGCTGTTCTTCTGCCGCCGTTCCTGGGAAACAGATGACCTGTTTCTTTCTGCCTTTGGCATGGAGCCGCAGGAGTCTAGATTTTCAGACTTAATTGTTCCATCAAAGCAAAGAGTGATCATTATATATTAGGCAAAAAACTAAGAAGCCCAAACGTCCAGAACCAAACTCTCTTTCCTGCTTCTTTGACTCCTAACCTGTTAACTCATTACTCTTCTTCAGCGGCCGAAACAAGAAACAGGGGCAATTCCAGAACCTTGTCTCTGGGACACTGTGCACTCTCCTCTTCTGAAGTGCCCGTCAGTCCCCTGTGACCAGGACCCTCACAACCATCAACACCCCTCTCTGGACCTGCATGAGCACCAGCGTCTCTGCCCACCAGCTTCCCCTGTCCTTCCACCCTGGACCCCCGCACCCGAGCACTGCCCCGCAGCCTGAATAAATCATAAAACCACAAAACCACACTCTCACTCTGACCAGTGTGTCCTGCCTGTCCACAACTGCTTGGGGCCAGAAGGAACCCAGCACCCTGACTCCTCTCCTTCTGTTCCTCCCTGCCCAGAGTCTGCAGGACAGTCTGGAGCCCTGGGCCACACTCCAGGCTTCCTGAGCTCTCAGAAGGTGCAGCTGATTTAATTTAACTTCGGTTCCTTCCTCCCCAGGTCTGCAGGAGAGTCTTGGAGCCCTGGGCCGCACTCTGCGCTTCCCGAGCCCTCAGAACATGCAGCTGATTGGATTTAATTTCTGCTCTTTTTCTGTGTTGATTCCTCTCTCTGGAATATTGACCTCCAATCTCACCTGTTCCTAACACCTGAAAAGCTTTCTTATCATTCTTCACGATCCAGCTCAAATTCCTCTCCTGTGAAGCCTCCCCTGGTCCCAACAAGTCCTCCCAGCTCCCTTCAGCGTCCAGCCTTCAGGTCCCCGTCCTCTGCAGGCTTCCAGCTCTCAGGAGTCACTGGCAAATGCCCATCTAGGTGTTCAGAGGGACAGACGTGATAGACGTTCAGAGCATTTTTGTGAGATGAAGGAATATTTGAGTGGTAAAAGGATGAATGGATAAATGGATGTGTAACTTTTAAATTAATGACTAAATATGTGTATCTCTGAGAAAAATCAACTTCCTGTGTGTTTGATCCTATGGTTGTCGGACCAGCTGTCTGCTGTGCCCTCATGGGCCCTCATGGGAATTCCGTGCGCCCACGCCCTGCTGCGTCAGCCAGGCAAACTGCGCAATTATGACGTTATCAGACAGAAATGAACCATTCTGGGCCCTGACCCTAAGAAAAGAAAGTGATAAAATTAAATAAAAACTGTTCTCTTTGAGAGAGGAAGAATAATCACTTAGGCAACATTAAGTCACTAAAACAAATGTCCAACCCTCATTCTAATACCGACAAGAACTCTCCACCTCTTAGCTCCTGAGAGCAACAGCCAAGCCACGAGCAAGGGTGCTCTTCTCTCAACGCATTTCTCAAATATTTCTGTGCAGAAGATGGGTGAGCGTGGCCGTCTCACTGTGCACCCGGCTCCTGGGGAGCTGCACTGCTGGGCATAGCGGCCCCTGTGTCGTAACTACTTCAGATTCCAGTCTACATGCAGGTATGTGGGTGTATAAATATACCTTTAGGGTAAGTATTTAAGGCAGGTATATGTAAGATTTATACTCATATACACTATGTTTTTTTCTTACCATCTGTTAGCAACAACGAAGTAAATATTGACTTTGGGGGTTTCTGCCAATGCAGTGGGTTGATGGGATGCTCTGCTGAAGACACCCCACAACCACACCTGCTGAGTTCCTGAAGGTGTCAGCCTGAAAGCGTGACCAAGAACAAAAAGCTGCCACGGTCACGAGGATGAATGACACAGATGTCGAGTTACTGTTATCCTTCAGGAAACCGAGTGTGGCTCCATTCGGGAGGGAAGAAAATACAGAGTATAAAATGCTATGAAGCAGATGTGAGACTGGAGTTGTCAATCTTGTCTAAGCAGGTGCTAATGTGTTGTAATTATCCTTTCTGGCAGTTGGTGTTTAGGGTTTTGGTTCCTACCTAGTCAATCATAGCTGTAATTGTTAAGCTACTTACGTAGCTAATATGCTGGGTAATAACCAGATAGGATTTAATATTTGACATTTTCCGTCAGTTACCTTTTTTCTGACAAGCATCTCCCTGCACCAACCTTATCTGTAGGTCGGGCTACCTGGTGACTTTTGGGTAGAGCAAATGACACTGCACGGCCAAAAGGGGAACAGAGGCGCAGAACCAGCCGGTCATCGACCTTGGCCCCGAGAGCAACACCCTCGGCGCTGCGGCATCGTTATCTGGATGCCAATTTTGCACACGCCGGATAAATTATTTTCAAAGCTTTTTTCTTATTACCCTCACCGGGGTAGGGATCATCTTCTTCCTCTACACACCAAGGGCAGGCTGGGGTGCAGCAGGCTTAATGCACAGTCCAGATTGGGCCGGAAGGCCAGTCATTCATAAGCTAGCAAAAGGAATCATTCCAGTTTTGTCCAGGTCCATAATTAGATCCTCTCAAGGGTTTTACTTTTCGATATCTGCCCTAATTTTAAATAGCAAAATGAAACAGAGATGGAACATGGTAATGGGAAAGATGTTGGGCTCCAATGTGATTGGCCTTAGTTCTGCCAAATTCTAGCAAATGAAGGAAATCACTTCAACCGTCTGAGCCCTGGTTTCTTTTTCTAAGAAGTGGGTCGCCATGGAGACTGGGCCAGGTAGCCCTACCCAGTCTCAGAGTCAGGGCCCAGTACCTGCTCCCACCGGCTGCTGCGGCACCTTCCTGGACCCACCAAAATATTTAGAGAGAGGCTCAAAGCAGGGGCCAGCCTACCTGTGTCCCCACAGAGCCAGGCAAGCAAGGACATTTCACCACAGGGGGTTGAGGGGAGCGGATCTCAGAAGGCGGACGCCACCCACAGAGGGGTCTGTGGGCTAGACACTGATGGGATGTCGAGGCTCCAGAAAGCCACCAGGACTCTGCTAGCCCGGAGCGTGGCTGGTTCTGAACACAGCAGTTCCATGCGGCCACAATTCACTGGTACCCTTCATTACCACCGAGGGCACCAAGAAAGAGCCCCAGAAGTGAGGTTGGGCGTCCACTTCCTTGACATTATGGTGTCCCCAACAGGGCCATGGGGTTTGACGGCCCCAGGGAGGACAAGCCCTATGGGAGACGGCGGGCACGCCGGGAGAGGTCCCAGGCCCCAGACATCGGGAGAAAAGTTTTCCTTGTGGATGTTCTTAGCCAAGACCACAGTGGAGACTCAAAGGAGTTTCTCTAAAAACTGGAGATTATATACATTAATTTAAGCCTGAGGGCACACACACATACACATACACATGTGTGTACACTCATGCACACAGATGTACATATATATGCCACACACATACACAGTAACACATATACATATATACACACACACCACACACACACAGGTCGGGGGCTGTCCTGAAAGTATCCAGCCACGGAATATGAAAAACAGAAACATACATGGCAGAATACTTTCTGGATAGCCCTTGTGTACACATACACAGACATGCACACATATAACACACGATCACACACATTCACACATGTGCACACACCAAGTACACGCACACACATCACACACAACCACACAAATGTATGCACAACACACGAGTACACCATGTACATGCACACACATTACACATGATCACACACATGCATACAAGTGATCACACATGTGCACACACATCACACAAATGCACACACATTACACATGAACACACATTCACACATGTGCACACCATGCACACACATCACACAAATGCACACACAATACACATGAACACACATTCACACATGATCACACACATGCATACCGACACCCCCACACACATACTTCTCAGCTTTCTAAGATCCAACCAGTTAAATTTTGGTCCGTCACCCACCCTGAACTAGCTTTTCCTAAGTTGTCCTCATTATCTGTGCTGTACGATCCTGAGAATTTTCCAGCCCTCCTCCCAAGCTCAGCTTCCTCCACATCTGACCACAAGTTTTGGTGTTAGGATTAATGACACCCCTGGGGAGGTGGACATGGCCCTGCTGTTGCTCCCTGAGTCTTCTCTCTGGGTGGAGTTTGGCCATGAGGCCCTGTTGTGCTCACATGCTGAAACCTTGCTTGAAGCTGTGTCCATGTTTGGGTGGTTGTTTTTTTTTTTTTTGAGACATGGTCTCAAGCTGTTGCCCTGGGTAGAGTGCTGTGGGATCATAGCTCACAGCAACCTCCAACTCTTGGGCTCAAATGATCCTCTTCCCTGAGTTTTTCTTTTCTTTTCTTTTTTTTTTTTTTAGTAAAGACGGAGTCTTGCTTTTTGCTCAGGCTGGTCTTGAACCCATGAGCTCAAGCTATTCACCCACCTCAGCCTCCCAGAGTGCTAGGATTTGAGGCTTGAGCCAACATGCACCCGACCTGCTTTTTTTTTTTTTTTTTTTTTGAGAATGAATTTGTTGATAGCTCTGTGGATCATGAAACTTTCCCACATATTTACTATTTATGTATAAATATCAAGATGAAGTGTAGGTAATGGAAATATTTTACTGTTATGTAATTTAACTTAAGCAAACTTAGCCAGGCATGGTGGTGCGTGCCTGTCATCTCAGCTACTTGGGAGGCTGAAGTGGGAGGACCTTTTGCGCCCAGGAATTGGAGGCTGCAATGAGCTACGATTGTGCCACCGCACTCTAAGTGAGGCAATAGAGAGAGACCTGTCTCTAAACAATAATAAGTGGGAGTATTTAACAGAAAATAAGTGCCTATAAATATTTTCAGATATACTCTCTTAGTTAGAAAAGTATAATTTGTTCTCTTTTTCAGACTAGTTGGCAATAAAGCAACTAGTTAGACACACTACAACAGCGACAGTCACACTACTATCTTGAAAACAGTCTTTGCACAACTTATTAAGTGCTCCTCATTCCTTGAAGAAGGAAGAGTCCTGTTTCAAGGGGAAAGTTTAAATCAAAAAAGCTGTGGCTCTGACAGCCAAGCAGCATTAAGACTTCAAAGTAAAAAAATGAACCTAGACCTCATCATTTTTCAATAAAATATGAAGTCATGTAATAGTGCCCTTTTAAGCCACTTGGGACTTTTAAGACTTCAAATAAAATGCTATTAGCACAGACAGATAAACAATTTAAGCTGCTATTTTCCTGGGGTGATACCCTTGTGATTTACAATGGGCAAAGGAAATACAGCAGTGTAGGTGTTCATAGACAGCCATAGACACCACGAGCTGCTCCCGGCCCCTGGAGCACACACCTGCCCCACAACCCACTGTACCACAACCACTCTGTGGACAGCAACTCCAAAACCAGCTTCTATTTTCAATTTGGTGCCATACATGATTGTGAGATGAAAACATTGAATGTGAGAAACTTAGTATTTTTATTTGAGCAAGAAGAAAGTACCATTTTGATTTTGTTTTTGCTTTAGCTCCTAAGCAATATTGCCAATGGCAGCATTAGCCTGGAGGTAGAAAAGGTTGAGCCCTTGTGAATGCATTTCTTGACCTTGCCAGAAATAAATGAAGACATTTGGCCTCCAGGGAACTTCCTCTTAACCTAAGGAGGCTGCTGCTAACATATTGTTAATCATGGCAGCAAAAATATGAAGAGTGGAGGAAACAGATTCTGCTCGGTGGGGCGGACGGCAGGACTCCCCGGCCTCACATCTCTGTGGGCAGAGGCCATCCAGAGTGTGTTCGGGATAGCAGAGGCTGGTGAGTTCTGTGCAGCTTCTCTGCCGCCCACCATCTCTCTGCTCCCCACCTGCACTGCCCCCAAGGCCATTACACATGGCCCAGTGGGTGAAAGAGACACCAACCCAAATTAACCTCTGTGGCCCAGAGAGGCCAGGTTGTGAGTCTAGACAAAAGCCTGGGTGGCGACCCACGTCTGAACAGCCGCAGCCATCTCGTCTGTAAGCGATGCCGGCACCTCGGGGCCAGCTGGCACAGGCCCACGCGGCACACCGGCACATTTTTCTAAGTCGTTGTTCGTCTGTCTCCTGTTTCTGCCTGGGCCACCATTGTACTGTAGGCAGCCAGAATAAAATATGCCAAATAATCCTGGCAGAGAACCCGACAGCTGATGAATTTAACTTCCTTGCACATAACACACCGGGCAGAGGCAGCGAGGCTGTTTAGAAGATTTTGTTGTTCTAGCCTGTGAATTTTTCCTTGCTTTAACCTGAGAGATAAAGGGGCATCTCACAGACAAACCAAGTCACGCCAGGGAAATTCAGGACACTTTATATTTCCAAATCTATTTAACACTTTGCTCAAGTCTAACAAGTGGAACCTGGGTTTGCTGCTGCTACCCAAATAATCAACAGCCAAATAAAGTGCAGTCACAGCAACTACTTAGGATTAGGCTGGTCCGGCTATTGTCCCTTTACATTGGGGGGAAAAAAGAAAAAATATTCTGCAAGTTCTATGAGGAAAAAATGTCACTTTTGTATAGACCCCAAATCCCCTCTGTTTAAACAGGTGATTAATATCAGTTCCTGTAGGAAATTAAATTCGGGGAGGAACAGCAACATGCGATGCAGATATGCAGATTTCTGGGCAGAACGGCCATCTCTGGGTAAGGGAGCCGCTGATTAATCTGCGTCCTCGGAATACACAATGAAACACTGGGCTCTCCCACACAGCACCAGAAATGACTTTTCCCTCCCCACAGGAAGGAGAAAGGGACCCAATACAGTGGGGGTGGAGGGTCCTGGTGCCACGTGCTATGTGTCTGTGAGAGGCAAAGCTCTGGTACTTGTTTATTTTGTATTTCTTTTATTTTTTAGAGGCAGGGTCTCACTATGTTGCCCAGGCTAGACTCCAACTCCTGTGCTTAAGCAATTCTTGTCCTCCCCAGTAGCTGGGACACCACAGGTGTGTGGAACTGGATCTGGCCCAGGCTCTGATGTTCAGAACACCTTGTCACACTTGTAAAACAGAACTGCCTGCTTTAAGGCCTTGCCCCTGGCCCCTGACGGAGGCGTCTCTCTTTGCTAATATTAAGGCTCCTCATCTTCAATTCCACACCCCTCCAGACCCCCTACCAGCTCCGCAGGGCAGGACGTGGCCAGCACACACCTACCCAAGTGCCTCTTGAACCACTCTTGCATTGGTTTGCTCTTCAGCTTTTGTTGTTGTTTTGTTTTGTTTTTCTGAAAGACTAAATGGAGTAGGTGATTTTTTAAAAATATGATGCTGGATACTTAATTTGCAGATGTAAATTACTCCCTCATCATCCAACCCTCTTATCATTCCAAAATGTTAACGTGGTCATAGCATCTGGCTGAAGTGAGCATAAGATTTTTGATCATTGAATAATAATGTCATTAATTTTTTTTTGAAAAAAAATATTTACAGCAAGATGCAAAATGTCATTTTTATTGGTTTTTTTTTCTTTTTCTTTTTTAGTAGTTACTAGAAACCTAAGCCTATTATTCTGAACCACCCAGGGTCTCTCCAATAATTGTATAGAAGTCGGCATTATGCTATATTATTAAAGCTGTAATTTCCTGCTGAATCTTTCTGGATGTTTCTTTTTATCACTTGGCAATTTCTATCTAGTTATAGCATAATTAAGTTTCCTGACCCTTGCTCACTCTTTTAACAGGACGCTTAGAAATATACTAGAATTGCAGATCTTCAGGCTGATGCCCCTCTCCCCACACAGTAATGGAATAAAATTATTAATCCAGTAATTGTGCAGAGCACATTACTTCGCATTGAATGTTCCTCGCTCTCATTCTCTGTTAGTGACAATCACCGAGGCGCAAATCATTTCTGCAGGGAGCAGGCCCCACGAAGCTGCTCTGGAGTGACCTGTGCGGCTGTGATTGTGTGCAGGCTAATACAGTGCTGGGCGCAAGCAGACGGACGAAACAAAGTTAACAAATGGACGAAGGAACAAGATACTTTCCCTCCCACCGCCGCTGACATGCCAGGATTAGAGGCAATTGCCATGTGATGAACTGTGCGCCCAGCACAAAACTGTGCACGAGTCCAGTGGACTGAGCCTCTCCACGAGAGGGAGGCAGCCCGGGGCACTTTGCAAGCTACCTAAAGCCCATCTCCAAGTCCTTTATCAGAAATAAGGGGGATGCTTTGCTGTTCATCGTGTGGGTGCCGAAATCTTAAGGACTGCGAACTGTTCACTGTCTGTGCATGTGCAGACGGGTGAGAAGATCCCTGAAATGTGTATTACCGCTGCCCGGGCACAGAACTGTGCTCCGACACCCAGCCAAATGCCCCCAGACAGAGTGGGACTCATACTCCAGGTGTTCCGTCCTGTGGCCCCACCAAGCACACCCAGCATCTTGGAAAAAGACGCCATCTCAAGACGGTGTAACTACAGAGCCGCCCTGGGTGCTCCACGCCGGACCTGCCTCCTAGGCTCCGGGAAGTCAGCGGAGCAAGACGCCAGACTGTTTCACTTGTTTAATAAAAATCCTCATGCAGCCCCGATGGCAAGGAGGATAAATGGTCCAACACAGCCCCATCCTCATAAAGACGGTGAAGGTGCAACTCTGAAGCAGTAACAAGTTTCCAAGCAAAGTGGCAAAATGGCCTTTAATCGTGGATATTTACATGTAAAATGTGTAACTATATGATGAAAATTTGACATCCATGTTACGTGAGTAGATGGACTGTATGTTGTGATTATTTCAAATGTGTCCTTTGCCCTTCTCTGAGTCCCCAGAATGGCTTTGTTTCTGGTGCTGGGTGAGGGTGGACAGCAGTCCTAGGGCATCACGTTCACACACGAGCTGCCAATAGACGACAGGTTTACAAAGTCAGTCCTGCAACTTCCTCCCACATCTACATACAGACACACATGCGATTTCATTTTGCAACAAGTAATAGTAATCAGTACACGTGCTGACCCACCGCACACTGGTGATGGGTCTGCTCACAGCCTTACACTGTGGTGGGAGCTCTGGCCTGTCGTTTCCTGCACAAAACAGTGGGGTTCATTTCAAATAAGCGGCTGCAGAGGGGGCCACCAAGATCACTGGGGAGTAAAGTCGGGTCAGCTATATGTTGACCACATTAGTTTTTTTTTTTTTTTTGCAGTTTTTGGCCGGGGCTGGGTTTGAACCCACCACCTCCGGCATACGGGGCCGGCACCCTATTCCTTTGAGCCACAGGCGCCACCCCACATTGGTTTAAATCAATAGTTCTCAACTGGAGGTCACGTTGTGCCTCAGGGGACATTTGACAATGTGGCGGGGGGGTATCAAGCAGACAGCCGAGGATGCAGTCAGATGTCCATCAATGCACAGGACAGCCCCGGGCCCAACTAGGAATTACTGATCAACAGGGCCGAGGTTGAGAAACCTGATTAAATGGATACAAATTAGCTGCAAAGAAAAATTTCTACACTGAGCTCTCGAGCTGTGTTCTCATCAACACCAGATATAAAGAAAGCTCTAAACTTCTTGTTCTCCAAACTTCCCAGCTTCTGAAATTTAAACACAAGAAAAGGGCAAAGTGCAGTATTTTCAGCTCTATTTTTTTTCTTTTCTGGGTTAAAAGACAAACTACTGTCAAAGGAGGTGAATGAGAACTATGGCACTTTTGCCTCCACGCCCGATTTGACTAGAAAATTGAAAATGAGATTAAAAACCAAGTTATCCTTTCTGTGGATGCAAATTTAACTGTGGGATTTACAGTAAATTATCTGCCAGCCTGCCTATATGTAGAGCTATACAATGCAGGGTATTATCTGCGTCTGTGACATTTATACACTCCTCTTGGGCGACAGCAGCAGTTGTTCATGTGTGTAGGAAGCTTAATGGTGAGAAAAGATGAGATTCAACATGTGAGTATAGAGAGGAAGGTACAAGCCCGTTTTTCCCTTTTTTTTTTCCATGGGATGCATCAAATCTATTTTAGTTTCAAAGATTTCAGCCTCCGTGCCTAAGGAAATGTATAAACAATTTGATAACCTGCTTCGCTACAAACCACGTCTCACTTCTTAATTTTTGGAAGCAAAGCAAATCACGACTGACTTTTGTTTTACTGCAAGCCTATACACGCAGCTGATGAAAAGTCACACATGGGAACTCTTTGGTGGATTTTAGCTGCCTTTATCTCAAAATTCCACAGGGAAGGAAACCGTCACAGAGCTCCCTTTTGCAGCCTCTGAATCAGCTACTAATAAACATACATTTGTGGGGAGAAGGCATGATGGGAGGAAATATCACTTAACTTCCATTGTTTCATTGATAAAAATGATCTTGGAAGAGAAGAATATATTAACTGTTTCCTTTGGTTTTCCATCGAGGAGGCTGAAAGACATTTCTAAAATAGATCTATTTTCTTTTCATTCTACAGAATAATGCATGAATGATTATAACATATGCTCTATCTCCCGTTTTTTTCTCAGCCAGTGGAAAAGTGCCTGACATTGTAATCACAACTTGTTGGGTTTCCAATCTGATCTGTCCCATTTTATCATGGTAGTTAAACGTCCATTCTTGTTCGGTGTGATAAATGTTATGGCCATTTAACAGTAACGAAAAAGAGAGACATGTTAAACCAAATATTGCTTCAGATTGTGTCTTTTATTCTCCTTTATCATCATATCTTAATTTATAGTATAATCATCATTATCACAACTGTCAGCCTCATTTAACCTTGCCTGATCTCCCATGATTCTCTGCTGGCAGGTCTGATTGCCTGCCTTCTGCTGACTGGTTGATAATGGCTGACTGATTAGCCCTGCCCAAGAGGAAGACAATGATATATAGAACAGTGCAGCTTGCTCTATATATTAATGAGGAGCTGGCAAAGCTTTGATAAGGCTGCAGAATAATCCATCAGTGCGAGAAGGAGCTTGTAAAACTGGAGGAACATTTCATGGGAAAAACACCTGGGAAGGATGTAATGACCCAGCAGCTAAACACCCGTCAGCTGTCTTCCCTCCGTTGTAATGAACATCAGATAGCAGGTGTATGGATAACCCAAGGAGTTTATCAACCCCAAATCCAGTCACGCTCTCTCCATGTTGTGCCCGGCACTCACTGTCTTTTACAACATATTTAGCGAGCCGGCAATTAATAGCTCATTTTCCTTGGCATTAGGAGCTGTTTATCTTCTAAACTAGCTCTTATCGGAGGCTGTTACCTGTGAAAGGCACGCAGCGCTGACTCTTTGTGCTCTGGCTGTTCCGCTTACTCAGCGGAGGCTGTTTCACCATTAGATACAATGCTTCAGATGGCTACTTGAGTTGAATGTACCGTTATTACAGGTATTATATGAAATTGCTTGTGTTATGTGAAGGGGATTATAGAGGTTCTGGATCAATAACTTCAGTGGATGTTGGGAGTGATTACAGTGCTCTGTCAATTCCCCCATTTGGCTGTCAGTGTTGATTTACAACACACCACCTCTTTTATTCACATCAAATCACTCATTTCATTGGTAAATTCTATATATCTCAATTTACTTTAAGTAGCTGATTTGTGTAAAATAAAATGACTTTCTCTTCTGTGTGTGCAACAGACCTAATTCTATATAGTAATAAAAAGTGTAAACACGAAGGAGACTCTTTGTCCTTTTCGAAGCGTCACATGCAGCACTTTGCCTGCTGGCTAAATAAAACAGCTGTAATCGAAACACTCCCCTCACCTAGGCTTTGTTTAGAATAGTCCTGACCTCTTCATCGTGCTTTATTTCATAATTGTGGCACAAAAACCTCAGGCCTACTCATCTCCGCCAGTGCAAGCTACATGCGCCCCCAAAGCAGATGCATCCTGTGGCTTCCCTCCCACCTCTGCTCTCTGGCGACAGGTGGGCCGCTGCAAACCCCGGCCCCTGTGTGGCTGTGCAGACACGCTGGCTACCCTCAAAGCTCAGAACGCCCACCAGTCCAGGACAGAGTGGCCAGGTGCCACTGCCTGACCATCCCATTTCCATGTCTTTTCCGCATGTGGGTGGGTGTGTCTGTGTTCACCTGCCAAATAATGGGATGTACTGTCAGAACTCAGGTAAAGTGCCCAAAAGTATTTGGTGAAGTGAAAAGTCAAGGAGACACAAGCAATGTTTGGGACCAAAGTGCAGATTTTCTGTATTAAGAGTAATTCTCTAGAAAGTATTCAGCCCAGGGGAGATGCTAGGCAGAATCTCTCTGCCCTTCCGCACATCTGTGCTTGCCTGGGATAACCCTTCATTTGGGCACTGACTTTGAACCTTGACTTGACCCTCTCTTCTAGCATTTGACACCTCTTTTCTAGCATTTCTGACCTAAAAGATGCTCTTGGAAAACTGTGTACTTTTCCACAAATAAATAAAACTGTGTACTTTTCCACAAATAAATAAAACTTACATAAACAGAGTATTTACAAAATCATCAAAGGCAATTCCCCCACAAAGCCTCCCCCCAATAATTGTCTATGGTTCAAACAGCCAAATGAATAAACCACTAGATTCCCCAACCTATTAATGCACACAATTTCTGGGTACTGAAGCTATTCAAATAATAGACTAGAGAGGAGGGAAAAGGATGTGTTTATTGTCTGTCCTGGCATAAAATGTCCTTTGCATAAAAATATACAGATTAATTCGCACATCTGCGGCTTTCACAGTTATCCATTCACTTCTGTATATTTTTGATATATTTTGCACAAGTTATAAAGCCAAGAGAAAATATAGAATTCTATTTAAAATGTAATAAAAAAATCTTCATAAACTATGTGTGTATTTTCTGTAAAACCCTAGTGTCCCAGAGAGCATAACATTATTTAATATGCAATTGAAATAAAAGACTTTCAAAGCTGCCTTTTCTCTCCCACTGCAAATCAACACCTCCCATGCAGGGTTCCAGGCTTCTGATGTCATGGGGTATGCGTGATAAAGGCACAGGTTGGACAGACGACATAGAAGGTTCTGTTCAACCCAGTATTCACCAGCAGGGGAGATGGGGGTGGGAGAGGAAGGGGGACAGGCAGCTCCCCCAAGAGCAATGCTCACAGTCAGAACAGGCCTCTGGGCAACCCAGCCATCCCCAGCTCCTTGCACTGTGAAGCTCCAGCCACCGTGTTCCTGGGTCTCCTCTTCAGCACGTCCGCTGCAGGCCTGCCTGAGTGCCAGGCAGTCATCTACCACGTGCAAACACAAGTGACCAGAGCATCACCTCCATTTGACAGATGACAAAATGCAAATCCATGTCATTTGCTCTGATGAGTCCGCAGTGGTAGGTTGGGCTAGAATTTCAACCTGTTGTCCTCTAAAATTAGAAATGGTTTCATTTCAAGCACACACATCAACTAGGATTGATAACTCAATGTACACCACAAACAGTGTAAGCAGAGGAGCACATCTCGTCCGGGATGGAGAAAGGAGGCAAGAGAAAGAGACGCAGACACGGTTAGATGTAAGCCCTGCCCTCACGGAGCAATGGTCTAGCTGGAAGATGAGACAAAAATTACTGAGAACTGGAATTACAATAAAATTTAAAGATGATTTTAGCACCATAATAGACACAATACTCTGAAATGAATAATTAGGTTCATGGGCAATAACTTCTATAATTCGGCAGAAAAGTTCACTTTTAGGCAGAGTAAGCAAGAGAAGCGTTACAGATCACGTGGAGTTTTAACAGAACTCAGCGCACAAGGATAACCATGCGTTCACAGGTATTCCAGGGCGAACACAAATCCATGCAATTATTCTTAATGGAAAGTTGAGTTTGATGGGAAATTATGGCATGGACCTGGCACACAGGCTGATAGATGACAAGCTGCTGTTTGGAAAACTCTAGTTTCAAAGGAGCAATAATTCACTTTTAAATAGCACTTTATGAAAGACAGCAGCCTTTAATATATAAACCCCTAGAGTTATGTCTGACATTACACAAAGGACATACATATTGCATAATCATTTTCAAACAATAACAAAAAATTCAAATTAAGAATTTATA
Organism: Perodicticus potto; assembly: GCA_963574655.1. Classification (NCBI taxonomy): domain Eukaryota; kingdom Metazoa; phylum Chordata; class Mammalia; order Primates; family Lorisidae; genus Perodicticus; species Perodicticus potto. The sequence continues at coordinate 5,809 of CAUYRH010088867.1, read as the reverse complement.
TGCATTTCTGAAGCAGCCACCAAATTTGCTTAGGGAAACAATGCACTTTGACAAAGTTTCAGAAAATACTAATTTACTCATTGTCAATTAAAATTCAATTATGATTTTAATAACAAGGCCAAAACAAAGGGAATATCCAGAAGGCTGATGTCTGGTAAAATATCAGGGTGAACTTGTGTAGAAAGAGCCATGGTCCCAAAGTTGCAGCTCTCCCAGTGATCTGTCCTAAATATAAGGCAGACGTCACAACAGAATCGGAGCTGCACAACGGGACAACATCGAGAATCAGGGCTGAGGGGAGGCAGCCTTCTCACAGCTCAGGGACTGTCATAGCCTGGTTGGTCAGAGCCAACTACAAGACAAAAGGGACATATGACAAGTGCAGTCTTCCTGGGTCGGTTCTCCTACGTCGTGACGAGTGTCTGGTTAATCGAGGTGGCAGCCCCTTTATCCGGCTCTGCTCCCTTCTGGCGTGTGGAGAAGGCAGCCCGGCCCCACACAGCCCTGGAGACAGGGATCCCAAAAGGAGCCACAAGCTTGCCTGTGGAACTCTTCCCAGTTTAGCACACAGCAGGCACTAAATAAGTGCCTTAGGATAACTGAATGAAGGATGTTATCCAGAAGAAGAATGACCACATTAATGGGGGGAGGTTGTGGAGAGCCTTATTAGTTGCCTTGTGTTTTTCCAAAATCAAGCTAATTTCATGATTATTAGGAAATTACTAATGGCATACCTTTGGGACCAGAATTCTCTTATATATGGGTTTAATTATGGTCTGTAGGCTTTTTTTGTCATACAATTTTCATTCTGAGGGTGACCAATATGATTTAGATAAAAAAAATATTAGGACCTGTAAAAACTGCACTGGCTTCTGTATGATCTTGGTCCCATCTTGAACCCTTTCTCCAACACCCTGCAAAGGCTGGACCAGGGTCACCCAGAAGGCACACCTGGGAGAATTACCGACCAGGGCAGACGGTGACCAGGAGACGATGATCTCCTAATTTTTACTTAGCCGTGAATTTTATGTTATCACAGTTTTAACTTTGCCAGAATTGAGAGGGCAGAAAGGCTGCCCCCGCCAGCAGGGGTCCAGCAGGAGGGACATCGCACAGTCTCTCCACTCTGCCCTGGACAAAGGGGAAAAGGCTCCATTCCAATTCACAACATCTAAAACCACAGGACAGCAGTGAGCACACTGAAAAAGACTTTCTTTTCTTCCCCGTCTTCTTCTCATGGACTTCTGGTTAGAAAATACTAACTAAATTGTCATTAACTTGGCTGCTACTTCTAAAATCTAGTGTTTTAGTTTAAACTCTGTGGCCAGGACAAAACGCTTAGTAGTGGGCAGATGGAGAGAAAATAGTTGTGGAGATTTGGGGTGACACATTTAAATAGTTCAGGTGTAAAATAATTGAATACTTTGCCAAGGGAAAGCAGTTTCTGGCACAGGCCGGCGTGTTCAGCACCACTTGATGTGACCGGGCTGAGGCCGGAATGGACTGCTCTGCAGTGAAGCCAGTTACTGTGCCCTATTCAGTCTGCTGTTCCTTCTGGGGAGAATTCCTTTTCCTTGAGAGGAGAACCCTTTAGCCAGAAAGTGAGATGAACGTAAAGGCTAGCAACAATAAACCATTACCTAAGGGGAAAAAGCATTCCCGTTTGAAAGAAAAAGGGAGAAAAAAGGAAGGTAGAATCCATCCAGCTTGTAAGTAACCTGGGACTCTGCTTCTCACTCCACATTCCAAATTCCTCCCAGTTTCATTCCCTGATCTGCAGAATGTCTCAGAACACCGGGCTCTTTATCCTTTAAGGGTTTTATTTTGGCCTATTACTATGATAGAGCTAATAGTAAGAAGTTTTGTCCCCAGTTTCTTAAAACAAAATGCACTCAGTCTCTCTAAATGTGCATTTGCCTATTAAAACTATCACCTTGTTTTTAGGGACCCAGAACTCGGGCTTCTCAAATCTGTGGAACTGTGTTTACACTAAAACATGCTGTTACCGTAGCCGCGAGTCCAGAGGAACTTGGGACTCAAGAGGGGGGTCTCTGCAGGGCATGAGGTGCCACCGTCCACATGTGAGCAGCTGCCCCGCGGGCCTCACCCTAGGGAGAGAAGACCGCCCTAACCTGGTGACAGTCTAACGTCCCAGGCAGCTACCCACAGACAGGACGGCCGCCTCCCTGATAAAAATATAACAAGCTGAACAGACGTCGCTTTTATTCCTCTCATCCTGAGTTTTGCTCCTCTTAGGCCCTGAGATTTTCTTACAAGGAAGTGTCTGCATACCCCTCCCTTTGTCTCAACCAGAGGGTTTAATAGCTAAAGTAACTGAAAAGGACTAACAACAGAAAGGCTCCGGTTTCCAGAGTAACCGTAAAAACAGGCCTCAGTCTCCATGGCAAAGAGAAAAGCTATTTGCTGCAGCCTTTTCAGACCGTGAGCAGACACTGACAGTTTTCCTATAATCACCCCCGATTATTTGTAGCAACTAACTATATTATAATGTTAACTATAGGAGGTCTTTGAAAATATGCAGGCTAAGAAAAAGAGAGAAAGAGAGAAATGCACTGGGTTTTCCTCTGCTTTAGCTATGAATACATTATCAGTTTAAAATGTAAAAAATAGTCTGTTTTAATAATTCAACCCAAAGGGGTTGGTAAGGTCCACCTTCCAGGCTTCTTTCTCTAATCTTTGCAGGTTATCTCTGCCTACTGAGAAGTCTGTGTATAGCCCAAGTGTCTTGGATGCAAAGTGAGGATGGTCACCCCTGCACGGTGACTGCACTTCATCCAGGACTTGGGAGCTGCTGTTGTTTCCAGTTGTTAGCAACATACGCCCGACTCACACTGGGCATATGCACGCGCGGGGTGTGTGTGTGTGTGTCCTTCACTCAAGAGGCCACAGACCAGCAAGGTCGCTCCCCACAGCCACCCCGCCACCTGCACTTCTGTGCCGCTCCCCACAGAACACGGAATGAATTTGATTTCCAGTCTCCATCTTTAATTTATAAACCAAATATATGTATAGGGCAAAGTTAATGATTTAGCCCATTATATGTTTGACTATTAATATTACAGCATTAATATAGTTCTAATATTAAATCTATGCAAGTTAATTTCCAGATGAAAAGAGCCCTATGTTATCAACTGTTCCCCCTCTGTCCCCCTCTGTCCCCCCTCTGCTCCCCCTCTGTGTCTGTACCTGTTTCCATCTCTTCACAAACATGCAGCCATGGGTCTGTATATCTCATGGCACATTCCAATTTCCTCTGTACATCTAAATGATTATTATCAAAATGTGAAGTGATTTTACATTAATAGAGAAATGACAACTATTTTGTTTTCAATTTCTAGGAGAATATAAATATCTTTGAGGAATATAACTGCAAAAGAAAAGATAAAGTCCAAATAAAAATAACAAATTTTATTCCACACATTAAGTGCTTTTAAGAGAATTAAAAGTTTTCAATTTGTATTTGTCAGTTAAAAGTTTGAAGAATAAAATTTGGAAAATAAATATCATATCACTTAGGAATTGTCTCATTTTAAAATGATGCAAAATATATAAAAAATAAAATAAACCTGCCTTAATAATTTAGAGGTGTTTATATAATTCGACATCAAAGTATGAATTTAATTTTCTCAGTCATTTATTAAAACAAACATACCTATACTCGGTCTTAAAATTCAGGGTACATCTATGCAGAGCTCCGTTTAGTTGCTGTTTTCCTCTAGAAAACACCCCAAACAACTAAGGCAGAAGTCCTTCCAAAGACGCCGGGTGTAGTTACCAGATTCATAAACGGAGCCCCTCGATACAGAAAGGGCTCAGCTAAAAGGTGATAATGCCTTCTCTCTTCTCTGATTTTGTTTTTCTTCCTCAAATCTATTTGAAAAAATTAAACGTTCTTCAGGGTGAGGGAACGTTAGCAGCCAGCGGGCCCAGCAGAGTTGGGGGAAGCGTTCATGTTTCCATGTGGGAGGGCACGTCACTGTCACCCCAGGGCACTCCCAGGCCAGCCTGGGCCTCTGCCCAGCGGGGGAGGATGTAGGGTGGGGGAGGAGCACTGGGATGAATGCTCCCTGCTGGACTGGGGGACTTGGGAGGAATCAGAAAGCAGCCTGTGACCTCCACTGGGATCACAGGGAGAAGTCCCAAAGTAAAAAGCTATTACCTGAAACACCAACCACACCACCACACCGTGCCTCCCCTCTGTTCCCAAAGTATTTATTTATCTATCAGATTGATCTGCCACTGTCTGCCTCACTCCTATTACATGCTGGGTTTTATAAATTGCATAAAGATAAAAGGCTTACTCTGCTGTAAAAAGAAGTAAGATATAATATTGAATTTGCACTAAAATGAAAAGTTTCCTGGTGCCCCTTATATATTTAAAATTGCTGTTTTCTTGCAATGAATATAATTCGCTGTCTTTTCCAAAGTCTAATCCCATAAGGGTTTGACCAAACAAAAATGCTCTAATGATTGCAAATGGCTCAAATATTCTGTCCAGTGAGTTAAGTGATAAAAGTTTCTATGTTAAAAGAAATAATAAGTGGAATTTTATACATATTATAGTAATTGTGAAGCATCCAATTTACATGGAAATAATGTGAACGAATTCTGACCACGATGTTTTAAGTGAATCATTACGTGCAGAGCTGCACATTTAGAAGCAGCAACTGCCAGGTATGTTTCTTTTAGCATAATCAGTCTTGTAATGGAGCCTTTAAAAGCTTAAAATGTATAGTTAGATTAACCTTTCTGTTTTAAGGGGTTTTTTTTTCCCCCTCAAAAAAAAAAAAAAAAAAAGGCCAGAATAGAGAAACAGGGAGTCATTAAAAAGCCAATTAAAGCGACGCCCTTCGTTCACCCGTGGGTCCCTGGGGCTCCTCTCTGCTCCCGCACTCCTCAGCCTTTCATCGATTATTTTAGGTTTTGATGTAATTTGGTTATTTCTTTTTTCCCTGATTAAAATCCAAGAATTTTCCTCAGATTCTTTGAAGGCAAGTTAATTCCAGTAGTGGTTCTGAAAGGAGGTTATCTCCTGGATGTGAAGGTAGGTTTCTCTAACTGGAAAAGCCAGTTCAATCGGACAACGCCCAGACCAGACGCGCACGCCAGCTCAGGCCACACCGCCTCTTCCTCCTCGCGAGAGGAGGTCACGCAGGCTGCTCTTGTCTCTGCCTTCCCCCAAGTAGCCTTCCATGAACTTGATATTTTATTCCAGGCTTTGTCTTACCAGATTATATGATTTAGTAGGTGAATCAGTTCTCAAGAAAAACGAACGAGCAAACAATCCTGGCCAGTTTCCATCATTTGGTGGTTGCTCCTGAGGAAAGGTGGCTGAGGACCCTGAGAGGCAGGTGCCCTGCTCCACGCGTGACCTGCTCACAGAGAACACAGGCTTTCCCTTCTCTCCTACCAGTCACAATCCGGTCAGGGCTTTTGTCGCGTCTGTTGCATCCAGATGAGGAATTCTCCAATGGCTCTCTTGATACATTGGAGCAGATGATTCTGTGCTGAGTATGAGTGCATGAGGGGCATGTGTGTGCACGAGGGGCATTCGTGTGCATGAGGGGCATGTGTGTGCACGAGGGGCATGTGTGTGCATGAGGGGCATTCGTGTGCATGATGGACACGCGGGTTCATGATGATATGCGTGTGCATGAGGGTCATGTGTGTGCATGAGGGGCATTCATGTGCATGATGGGCATGCACGGGCATGTGTGTGCATGAGGGGCATGCGTGTGCACAAGGGGCATGTGTGTGCATGATGGGCATTCGTGTGTATGATGGACAT